>JAOCZM010000185.1:0-119651 GCA_026122235.1 Vinca minor
ACATGCACAAGCTGAGAAATCCATATCTCTTAGCCGTTGATGTACCCGACTCGACCTCCTGGGCCTTGTGTCAAAGATCGAAGCTCGAGACGTAAGACGCGAGCTTGATCGAACTTCCAAAGTTGGTCTGCGGACGCTGTTTGGGGATTTTGAATTTCCTCAAGACGGGATCTTACTCCCCAAAGATCCTCTTTGGAAATAAATTCCTTCATGAATAAACCATTTCGAGCAACAAACACTTTGTTCTCTCGATGGAAGGTAGAAGTAATATCCTTTAGTTTCTTTAGAGATATCCCACAAACAAACACTTTTCGTATTTAGGGGGCGAGTTTATCGATAACAAGTGTATTACATACGCCTCGCATCCCCAAATTTTTGAGAAATGAAAAACTAGGTCGCTTTCCCTGGCCCATATCTCATATGGAGTTTTCTCGAACCACTTTTGTAAAGGAACTCTATTCAATATAAATGCAGTGAGTTTCTGTGGCGTAGCCCCAAAAGGAAATTTGAAGATTGGTCTCGACTCATCATAGATCGAACCATATCTAATAAGGTGCGATTCTCCGTTTCCCGACACGCCATTCCATTGTGTTGTGCCAGGAGGAGTTAATTGTGAAACAATTCCATAATCTCTAAGATGTTCGTCAAACTCTTGGTTAAGGTATTCGCCACCTCGATCTGATCGAAGTATCTTAATACTTTTACCAAGTTGATTTTGTATTTCATTTTGAAATTCATTGAATCTTCCAAAAGATTCTCGATTTATGTTTCATTAGATAGCACGTAGTCATATCTACCGAAATCATCTGCAGAAATGTGATGAAGCATCGAAACCCTCCTCTAGCACTTAGTGTTTATCGTCCACAAACATCTGTATGTATGAAGCCCAACAAATCAGAAGCTCTCTCACTTTGTCCAGTAAAGGGAGCTTTAGTCATTTTGCCTAACAAGAAAGAATCACATGTCTCATAAGACTCTAAGTCAAATGATGTCAAAATTCCATCTTTATGGAGTTTTAATATGCGTTTCTCATTTATGTGGCCCAAACGACAGTGCCAAAAGTAAGTTTGGTTTAAGTCATTAGATTTAAACCTCTTATTATTAATGTTATAGATGGGCCTTTTAATGGATTCATCGAGGTTAAGAACATAAAGCCCATTCATCAAAGAGGCATCTCCATAAGATACGATCTTTATGAATGGTGCAAATTTTATTCGAATATTTAATTCAAAACCTTCAATATCCAAACAAGAAACTCGAAATAATATTCCTACTCAAAGTTGGAAAATAAAGACAATTATTCAGCTTCTATAATAAGGCCACTTGACAAAAACTAAATTAAATGTCCCGTAGCTACATCAACAACTCTTGCTCGCTTTCGCTACTCTCGTGTCCACTTCTCCTTTTGCCGCTGATCTACTCATTTTGAACACCCTGCACATTTGCACAAATGTGAGATCCACAACCCAGTATCTAATACCCACGAAGCAGGAGCGAGACATGTTAATTTCAATAACATAAATACTCGAAGAGACAAATCAAACCGGCTTTCCCTTTTTCTTCTCTTCCAAATAGAGATTGTGAGCCTGCTTTCCAATGACTGGTTCATTGCAATGGAAGCAAACTCCTTCCTTTGGTGCCTTGGCCTTGGGTTTGGGCTTGTTATTGCCTTTGTCCTTCTTGGCCATGGGCTTTCCCTTTCCTTTCTTCTTGAAATTCCCTTTTTGAACCATTAAGACTTTAGGGGTCTTCTTAATGTTCAGTTCAGCCTTCTTGAGCATCCCTTGTA
The DNA here is from genome assembly GCA_026122235.1 of Vinca minor. Taxonomy (NCBI): domain Eukaryota; kingdom Viridiplantae; phylum Streptophyta; class Magnoliopsida; order Gentianales; family Apocynaceae; genus Vinca; species Vinca minor. The sequence goes on from JAOCZM010000185.1 coordinate 1,790, forward strand.
TCTCATGTATGGACTTCTCCATGCCATGCATGTTGAAGTTCGTGACAAACTGGTCATACTCCGGTGGGAGTGAGCCCAAGATCATATATGTGGCCATTTTAAGACCTACGGGAGCCCCAAGTTTCTCAAGTTGGTCAAGATAGCCCTTCATTTTAAGAACATGTGCACTTACAGAGGTGTCAGGGGCCATCTTGCAACTATTCAACCCCTTAGTTGTGAGGAATCTTTCTTGGCGAGCTTGCTCTTGGAACATTTCCTTGAGCTGGCCCATCATCTGGAAATCCTCAACTCCTTCAAACTCGTTTTTGAAGGTCGATGTATCATTGTGACTAACATGAGACAAGTCACATCGTTAGAGTCATCAAAATGCTTCTTCCAAGCATCTCTTTCAGCTCTAGGAGCATTGTTTGCAGGTTGTTCAGGAATTTCCGTATCAAGAACGTATAGCTTTCTTTCCTGCTTATGGACAATCCTTAAGTTGCGGGCCCAATCAAGAAAATTGGTCCCACTAAGTTTTTCCTTCTCAAGGACGGATCGCAATGAATTGTGTGATGCATTGGTTGCCATTATCTACATTAAATTATTTGCAAAGTTATTAGTTTTTGAGCAAAAACCTTTCCACAATTTCAACACTTGATAAATGGTGGAAAATAACATTTTACGATAGTTATAAGTTAGCTTTGGCTTATCCCCATAATTAAAGTAAAATCAACCTATGAGAATGACATCTATATGTCCCGACTATTTCTCATTTTATGCCCTAGGCTCAAAACTATTTTGGTAGCCTAGTTAAGTCGAACCATGTCTAAGCATATGGAAATCACTATTTTCCCATCTCCTCTTGCCTAGATAACCACTTATCTGTTGTTTTGGCAAGCAGACAAAATGATGATCCAAGCTGAAGGAGTGCTTAGGATATGGTAGGCATTTTAAGACTTAATTAAAACGATTTATGTGACGTATAATAAATCAAGCTCCATAAGACATAAAATAAGCATCACATGCAAGATATCAAGTGTAAATGTAAATGTGATATAGCATGGCCTAATCCTATAATGACTCCCACGAGCCTTGTGGGAGCCAAGGGTCAATCTAAGTCTATATCCATCTCATGGATAAAGTCTTCGATCCAGCGTCCTCCAATCTCGTTACATATTACATGGGCATACCCAGCCTTCAATGTAAAGCAGTAAAACTAATCTAAGAAAGTGATTACAATTTTACAACATTGAAAAATGGCTCGCAGGCCGTATTATAAAATTACAACCCAAAAATATGTAAAACAAGAGGGGTATAGTAGGCCATGCTATTCACCATGCTAAAACTCACATAAAGCATAATGAAATAAAAGCGAGTACATATACAAAGTCTTAGGTCAGCGGAACGCGGACGGTCGCGCGACGCATTGGTTAATCGAATTAATAACAGATTCATAAACAGTTTATGCATATAATCAGATTAATAACAGATTAACCGAATCAATACAATTTCAATTGATACATAATTAATCGAATTAATAACATATGATAGCAGTTCATGCAATATTAATCGAATTAATAGCATACATAACAGTTTATGCATAACAGAATATACAGAAACATATAAACATGATGAGCCGAAATCAGTTTATGCATACATCACATATATTGAACAAAATATACAATCTTTTCTGTTTTCACACATACACATACCAAATCGAAATTGATAGTGTTATGATGTGATTAACAATACCGAATTTGAATAGTATGAGCAAGGCTCTGATACCACTGAAGGGATTCATGTGCAGAAACTCGTTATAAACACCCATGAGTCCTCCCCCGAAGGATCCGCTCATACCATAGGAATCGAAAAAATCTAGACAGAAACTTACTTTTCGGGTTCAAGAATCTGATTCTTGAATGGAAGTTGCTATTTCTTGGATACGTTGCTGCCACCAATGGATTTCCCTTTGCGGAATGTCCCTCTACCGGTATCCACGCGACGAAACGAACAACGATTGCTAGCTCTTCGTTTTTCTGAGTTTCGGGAATTAGAGAGAAAAGGGAGAGGCAGAACAGAAAATCTAATTTTCTATGTCTTTTGGTATTTCGGCTGAAAAAGCATTAATTCTAGGGTTTCGGTCAAGAGAGGTTTATATAGGTTGTGAGAGTTTGTTTCAAGAACAAATCCCACGTCCTATCCACCTCTTTTGGGAGTGGGAGTCTTCAACTCCCACGTCCCCTAGACTTCTAATGGTAGAGGGAGTCTTTATCGGATAATAACTCCCACGTAATCCCAGTTAAAATCAAATACCAAAAATACCCCTCATTCTCTCTAATTCGAAATAATAACAATTTTATTATTCTCATAAATAAATGTCATATACAATGAACCTAGACATATTCTAGATTCATTGAATCTGGACATGAAGCTCGTTAACTCGTCTATGCGTGTGACCCTGTAGGTTCATATCACAATGGCAATGAAAACACACATAGTAGTAGTGTGAGTTCATAAATCACAAGCGGTCCCTAGCAGAACATTGTAACTACCCAAAGTGAATGAATTTACGGTGGAACCTAATATCAATCCACTATTTAATCCCTTTGTCTCGCGATATCCTAATTAAGCATAATGCATGGTAGTCGTCACCCTTGTAAGCCCTAAGGGCGAACGAACTCGGTTTTTGATAATGGACAAACACTTGATGTTGTGTCTAATGTTTTATATCTTTTTGATAGAATATCGGAACTTATAATGGAAGCTCCAAGTACTTAAATCAAGCCATGATCAAGATTCAAAGTCATATTATTCAAGGCTCATCTATCAAGATTGAAGATTGAAGATTGAAGACTTAGGTTTGGTTAGAATAGCTTTGTCCTTAATGGTCTTTATCCTATAAGCTCTAACCAATGCTCTCATGAACATAAGCTCTCTACACTCAAGTCTTGCATGTTTTCATAAACACGTTTTCAAAAGGCTAACCTTACATGTGTTCATATTTCAAAAGCCTTTGATTTCAAAGTATAAGTCTTTTAAAACGGTTTTCTAAATGCTCTTACTTGTTACATATTGAGAAAACCTTTTAGACTTCAATAGATTTCAAAACGTGTGAAAAATCAACATCTCTCAAAGCTCAGAAGGTCAGATCATCCGAGCTTTCCTTGGATCAACCGAGCAGAAACAGAGAGTTGGTTTGATGCACTTCGGTCGACCTATAGGCAAGTTCGGTCGACCTAAGGTCAGGGCCGGTCGACCGACCTAGGTTAGGCTCAACCGAAGTGGTGCTTCGGTCATCCGAGGTCTCAGTTCGGTCAACCAAACTCTGCAAGAACTAGCCGTTATTTGACCGTTGCAGAGTCGTTTTTCAGCCTATTTTGAAATGTATAAATACTCCAAAGCTAGAGAATGACTCTAAGACTTGCACATACAATATACATTGATTTCTTATCAAGTCTAAACACTTACAAAGCAAATACTCTTCATTTCTATGATCTAAATCATTCAAGAGTGTTATTTCTCAAGCAAGACAAAGAGTGTGCATCTTATGTTCTAAGAGAGGATTATTCTTGTACTTCAAAGGTAAATATCTTTCACTTAGAAGAGTGAACAACCTTGTTCTTAAACTATCTCAATTCCCTTTCTAAGTGATAGGGTTATTCTTGTATAAGTCCTACTTTGTGTGGGCAATTGACTCTTAGTGAGTTTTGTATTGTGGTTGTGTTGTAAAACTCTTAGTGAGTTGTCCACAAGTGTAAAATCCTTCTTAGTGAAGTTGTTGAAATCCTTGGGTGCGGCTCAAAGTAGTGGATGTAGATTCTAAGTGAATCGAACCACTCTAAATCCTTTGTCTTGTGATTGGCTTTCATATTGCTTTTAATCATCTTGCTCAAACCTACACTAGCATTGAATAGATTCGAAAAAGTTTGCAAGATTGACTAAAACCCAATTCACCCCCCCCCCCCTTGTGTTTTACAACCCTTATTAAGCATAATTGTATTTATGCTAGATCTGCAGGTAGACTGTTCTATCAAACAATATTTAATAACCACTTTATTAAATACGTTTGAGCACGGCCATGCATTTAAACAGTCTTTCCTTATCGAGGGGGCCATGGATATCTCTCTCTAATAAGAGAGGGACAAATTCCTTATAATGCCTCTCACATTCAAGCCATGATAGGACGCTACATCCGATCATCAGTCGTATTGATTACTCGATTAAAAGTAACGTACGACTGAGTCAAAATGTGGCTCCATTCATGCTAGAATCAATGGAGACATAAGGTCTAAGGATTCTAAAATAGTATTGAGGAAGTAATACTTATGACTGAGGACCATGAAGTATTACTTCTCTAACAGATCACGTCCGATACGATATATCTCAATATATTGCATCTATGATATGATTTGTACTCATTACACATGATTAGTAAAACATAATCATCAATCAAACATCATACTAGTTTTATTTCATTGTAAAGTAGATTACATAAAACTAGGGACAACTAGAATAGTAATTATATAAGCAAATGAGTTTTACTATCAAATCACGCATTTGATGTTCATAAGCAAAATTAACTATTCAGATGAAATACTCAAAAAGATATAAAACGTACAACATATGCTAATGGTCCTAGGGCACTACTAACAGAAAGGCAAGACTAAAATGAAAAAACAAACCTTGCTGAAATTGTGGTCAAGTTTGGCACATGACTAAGGACTGTCCGTCCAAGAAGTCTGAGGTCAAACATGTATCAAATTCTGAGGTACATGTCAGAATGGTAGTTGAAGAAGTCAATCAAGTGGATGCTGATTTGAGTGCACAACTCGCTGAGGTTTGCACTATTGAAGCTAAAACTGGTGGGGACTGGTACTATCGTGGATGATAGGTATGTTTCTGTTGACCCTTTAATTCTAACTATAATGTTTGAGCCACTTGAATGGTTGGTTAATACTGGAGCAAATGTGCACGTTTGTGCTGATAAAAAACTTTTTGTATCTTACCAGCCAGTTAGAGGTAAAACTGTAAGAATGGGGAACTCAAGTTCAGTTAATGTGATTGGGATAGGACGCGTGGACTTGAAGTTTCCTTCTAGGTGTATTCTTCTCTTCAGAGGGTGCATCATGTTCCAACAATTCGAAGAAACTTTATTAGTGGTTCATGTTTAGTATCAAAGGGTTATGAATCAATTTCAAATGTAATAGAGTAGTGATGTTACACTATGGTACATTTATTGCCAAAGGCTATTCGTCCTATCGTTTGTTTAAATTAAGAGTTGAACCTTTTACCTTTGAATTTTCCGAATCAAATAAAGCTCTTTCTGTTGAGAAATCTGATATTCCTGTTGTGCATTCAATTGAATTTACTGAAACTTGGCATAGTAGACTTGGACATTTAAATTTAGATTCTATTAAAAGAATGTTGAATTTAAATCTTATTTCTAAACATGACATTGATAAGAAAAACAAATGTTCAGTGTGTGTAGAAGCTAAAACAACAAGAAAACCTTTTCATTCAGTTGAAAGGGATTCAGAGTTGCTTGACTTGGTTCACAATGATATTCGTGAATTCAATGGGTTGTTAACTAAGGTTCAAAAAATATATTTTATTACCTTTATTGATGACTCTAGTAAATATTTCTATGTTTATCTACTTAAGCATAAGGATGAAGCACTTAATAAATTTCTTATATTTAAAAATGAAGTTAAAAAACAAACTGGCAAGAAACTTAAAAGGTTAAGATCTGATAGAGGTGGAGAGTATGAGCCTAATCTATTTGTTGAATATTGTTAAAGTAATTACATAATTCATGAGATGACAGCCACTTACTCACCCAAGTCGAATGGAATTGCTGAACGGAAAAATAGAACTTTTAAAGATATGATTAACAGTCTTCTTTTGACTTCTGGATTACCTAAGCATATGTGTGGAGAGGCTTTGAATACGGCTTTCCATATTCTGAATAGAGTCCCTCTTAAACATAAAGAGGTAACTCCTTTTGAAGTTTGTAAAGGAAGGAAACCTAACATAAAGTACTTGCGTGTGTGGTGTTGTCTTGCAAAAGTACTAATCCATGAACATAAAAAGAAGAAGTTAGGTCCTAAAATTGTTCATGCTATCTTTATTGGCTATGTGGAAACTAGCTATGCTATGAGATTTTTAGTAATCAAGTCTGAAATTTCTGGCGTAGAAGTTAACACAATAGTGGAATACCGTGATGCTACATTCCTTGAGAATCTGTTTCCCATGAAAACTGGTTTGCTTCAAGATTCTACTTTAGACTCTGCCTTAGCATCTAGTTTCATTCCTGATCATGTGGAAAAGATGACAGACGTGGGGGCAGATCCTAGTAGTTCCAATCCTCAAACAGAGTATTTGGATGAACGTATAAGGAGCAAGAGAGCAAGGGTAGTCAAGGATTTTGGAAGTGATTATGTCACTTACAATGTTGAGGACGTACCTTTAACTTTCAAGGATTCTATGGCCTCTCCTGAGGCTAAGCATTGGAAAGCTGCTATCAAAAGTGAGATGGATTCTATTGTCTCTAATGGGACATGATAATTAGTTGATCTCTCTCCTGGGTGTACTACTATTGGATGAAAATTTGTCTTTAGAAAGAAATATAACTTAGATGGTACCATTGATAAGTATAAGACCAGACTAGTTGTCAAATGGTTTAGCCAAAAAGACGGGATTGATTACTTTGATACTTATTCCTTTGTTGCTCGGTTGACTACAATCCGTGTGCTTATAGCATTGCCTTCCATACGTGGTTTCATCATCAATCAAATGGATGTGAAAACTATTTTTCTTCATGGAAATCTTGAAGAAGAGATTTATATGGATCAACCTGAAGGGTTCGTAACCAAAGGAAAGGAGAAAAATGTCTGTAAACTTGTTAAATCCTTATATGGACTGAAACAAGCACCCTTAAAATGACATGAAAAATTTGATAAAACTATTTTATCGTTTGGCTTCACTACGAATGAGAATGACAAGTGCGTTTACTACAAGGTTAAAGGTGATTCTATTATTGTTCTATGTCTGTATATAGATGATATCTTATTGTTTGGGTCAAATATTGTAATTATTAATGAGACTAAGTCATTCTTGAATAGTAAGCTTGAAATGAAGGATATGGGAGAAGCAAGTGTAATTCCTGGCCTGAAGTTGATTCGTTCAACTGAAGGGATAACCATTTCTCAGTCTCACTATGTTAAGAAGAACTTCCTTGAGAGATATGGTTATCATAATTGAAAATTGGCTAAAACTCTAAGTGACCCTTATGTAGCTTTATTCAAGAATGAAAGTGGTGTTCCTGTGTCTCAATTAAGGTATTCTCAGTTAATAGGCAGCTTACAATATCTTCCAAATGGAACTAGACCAGATATCTCATTTTATGTGTCTAAGTTGGCTAGACATACAAGTTGTCCTGGTCGGACTCATTGGGATGCCTTGGATAGGGTACTTAGGTACCTGAAGGGAACTATTTCCCTTGGGCTGCATTATGAGAAATTCCTTGAAATACTCGAGGGGTATAGTGATGCAAGCTAGATATCCAAGAACTCTGGAAGTAATGGTTGCACTGGATATGTTTTTACCTTAGGCGGCGGTGTTGTCGCCTGGAAGTCTTGTAACAGACTTTGATAACTCGGTCCACTTTTGAGGCTGAGTTATGTGCCTTGGATACTACTGGAACAGAAGCTAAGTGGCTGTATGAACTTTTATCTTCTTTGCCAATGGTCAACAAGCCCTATATCTGTGCATTGTGATAGTCAAAGTGCAATTGCTAAGATAAGGAGTACCAAGTATAACCAAAAGACAAAGAGACACATCCAAGTTAGACTTAAATCTATAAGGGAAATAGTGTCTGATAGGATGATGTTTGTTGATTTTTTTGGATCCAAAGATAATATAGAATACCCTCTAACAAAAGAATTAGAAACTACTTTATTCCTTAAATCCAGGTAGGGGATGGGACTGAAAACCCACCAATGATTCACCTGCAGTGGCAACCCAACCGACTAAGTAGAGATCCCACAAGCCAGTTCAATGTGGTATAAACAAGATGGTTGAGTGAATCGGGCACCTTATATACTAATTGATACTTATGTATCTGTGAGTCCATTCCCCTGTAAGCCTGAAATGTGCGTAACTGTAAATCTAGTAAGATTTTTTGTACTCTGAATGGAATCAAATCTTTTTAGACAAGATGTTAATAGTGCACCCTTGAAGATTGCCAACTGTGTGAGTGTTGTTCTGAGGCCGCAACTAAGAGAACGGGTTTTTCTCTGAATACACTTATGAGACAGGATCAGACACATGGTCATAACGTGTCAACCCTAAAGATTGTTTCCATAGCCTTTTTAATTTGTAGTTACCAATGGACGTCGTCACATCCAAGGTTCAGATTTAAGGCTCTAGTCCATCTGTTCCCGTGGGGCATAACTTAGATACTTAGGTGGTGGTTCAAACCGGAAGGTACCGTCATTGAAAGCAAATTAATGCTAATCCCGGATACTAATATACTATGAATTTGTGGGGGATTGTTGGAAGTGGCTTACTTTGAGACTCAATAACTTTATGTCTACAAAGAATTATCTTGAAACAACAATTACGTTTTGTTATTGGCATGATAGAGAGTGATTATGACTTTGGTAGAAGCCACTTATGTGGTGGAAATCCATAGATAATTTACTTGGAAGTTGGAGTTTCAAGATGTGAGGATTTATGTTTAAACGTGAATCCCACATCAGAATATTTATAAATAACAAGGCTCCTTTTCCTATATAAATACACTACTCTTAATGCTTTTCCAAGATGAGAAAAATAAAGAAATAAAAAAGAAAAGGACATTTTACTACTGTCTTTCTTTTCTTTTCTTTTGAGAACAAAAACGAAAAAGTTAAGACTTTTTAGTCTTTGTCTTTTTCTTTTTAAATCCTTTTTCTCATAATAATAATAATTTTATTCGGTGATTTCTCAGGCGAACTGAGGAGCTTTCAAGGTGATCGAATTCGGTGTGCGCCGTTGCAGATCTGGACCGTCTTATCCTACAAGGAGTTTCGTTGATCCCTTTCGCACCGGTAAGTGGGGCGAATATTCTCTTGAAGGAAAACCAGTTTCAACTGGTGATTCGGTTGGTTACCAGATACGAATTGGTTTTCACGTATTTGGAATTTTTATCTTTTGGTACAGGTATTTTCCTAAATATCATAGTTCTGTATTATAAACTGATACAGTGTTATTTTTCTTTTTTTGGCTGGTTTACTGTTTTTGGATTTATTTAGCCTTGCCGATTTAATCGTTATTGATAATTAAATTCTATTAGTGTCCCTGATTAAGAATATGATTACATGTTTAATTCTATCGAATTTAACTGCAACGAACTTATCGCTTCTGATACGGTACCAACCTCAAGGCTGCCCAAGTCAAAGGAGCACATACATCGACTAAGTACGAGACTTAGAACAAGGGACGTGAATCAACTATCTACATCATTGACCCGAGTTCTAAAGTATAAAGAGGATGCTAAGTTACATCTAGGAATGTTGTACAAGTCAGCCTCTCAAGTTCACAAGTTTACAAATAGGCCCTATCAAGCAAAGAGGCTAAGAAGGGTATTTTAGTAATCATACAAGATGATAAGGGATTGGACAGCTTTACAACAGTTTGGCAGAATGGTCATAACTTTCTATCCTTTTATCCAATTGATCTGATTCCAGTTGCATATTAAATATAAGAGGCATATCTACAACTTTCATGAAGAACCCGAGATCAGATTCTACCTTCTTGACATCCGAAATCGTCGTGCAAGTTGGCCCAACAAACTGTCCAGAATTGGGACGAATTTAAAAGGGCATTTTAGACTTTTTGTGTACAATTAAAGTCTATACTAGACTTTAATTATTTTCAGCATATTTAATTACTTAATTTCGTGTATAGCAAGTAGTTGCTATAATAAAGGACATGTTGTCCATGTGTTAGTTAGTTTGTTAATAAAGAGTCCTAATGCAACTAGGACTCTTCATAGATTTGGTAGTAAGTATCTTTTCTAGCCGCCACTTTATTGTTAGGTAGTTACTTGATAGCAAGTTGTTATTCAAGAGTCCTAATTCTTCAAGGACTCTTATTTGTTTCAAGAGTCTTAATCCTTTAAGGACTCTTATTTCTTTTATTGGTTGTAACCGAAATCTCAACCTTACTTAAGGGAGATTTCAGCCACTTTAATAGGTACGTTAGATATATTGATATTTTGGTAAGGTTATTCTTTAGCTTCTCGTGTTTGAACTTCTATGTAGAACTTCATTCATTCTTTGAGTTACTGTATCAACTAGCTTGTTTCTCTAGTTGTGGTGTTTCAGCCTCCATTGTTAATTAACCTCCCTTAGTGTTGCATTGATTGAATTCCCATAGAAACTAGTTCGAGAATTGAAGAAAGATCGGGCTCAAACTTAAGTCGAACCTTGCGGTTCTTCATCAGGTGGTATCAGAGCAAAAGGTTCTTCTCCAATTCCCGGTGTACCCTACGCACAATTTTTTTTTCTTGTTTGCTAGATTGACAAAATAACAAAAAAAAAGCCACGGCATAAAAAGTAATTTGGGCAGCCGATTGTCAAAAAGAAAAAAAAGCCTCTTGGTGTAAAGAAATTAGCAGCCAAGTTAGTATAGATTGAATAGCGAACTATAAAGCCAATAGCAAACTTCTTGATCAAGCGAAAGCAACACAGCTTCGTCCAAGAATTGGCAAACGTTCCTCCTTGTTATTTTGAGCCGAAACAATACCATAAATCAAGTATTGAAAGCAACCCCGCTTCACTACTTGATAACTTCGGACAAAGTCAAGGGAAAATTCAAGCAAACAAGATCAAGAACATCAAGAAGATCAAGAAGATCAAGAACATCAAGAAGATCATCAAGAACCGGTTTCTTTTCTCGATTAGGATTTCGTTTCTTCATCTTTTTCTTTCTAAAGCTTTTCGTTTAGGTCAAAGATAGGATTTCTTTCCTTATTTTTCAGCTTTGTGTCAACGCAACAAGTTAGGATCCCATTCTTTAAATCTAGAGTTTGAAGTTCTATACGAGCGGTGTTGGAATAAAGAGTGAAACTTTCTTTGCTATCTAACGTTTTTGAGTGTTTTCTTTTGTTTTTCTTATCTTATAACTATGTCTTTCCAAGGATCTCCATCAAAGAAAGGTGAAACTTCTGATATAGAAAAGATAATTCACATGATACTGGAGATGACGGGAAAAATAGATGAGTTAAAAGGTGACTTAACCGAGATAAAACTCCAAGTTCAGCAAATTGAAAATCAGCAAGGTCTTTCTCAAGACAATGCCGAGACCAATCTTCAATTGGTTGATGAAGTTGAGCAGCCTAGGCCACCTCCAAATCCGCCACCAAATCAGTTGATCAACAATCAGTTTATTCCATCTTTCAAAGGTACAAATGATCCTCAATTATTTTTAGATTGGATTCGTAAAGCTGACCATGTTTTTTCTGTCAATAATTATTCCGAGAAAACGAAAGTGACATTGGCAGCCATGGAATTTTGCGGATATGCTTCTATTTGGTGGGATAGAGAAGCCGAGAAAACGAAAGTTGATACATGGGATGAGATGAAAGAGGTAATGACGTTCCGTTTTGTAAAGCAAAAAGAAAAGAGTTTAAGGGCAAAACCGGCAACTTTCCAACCTTGGAAGAAGCCGAATCCACCCCAGATTTTTTCTACTGTTTTCCCAAGCCAAAGCAAGGGTAAAGAGGTCATAAATGGTGGGAAAACAGCCACGGATCAGTTTGAGGCAGTAAGGTCACAAAATCCAACCAATTCGGCCAATACGAGAGTAAATTCTATTCCAAATCTTGTTTCGGAATGTTTCAAATGTATGGGCAAAGGACACTTTGCTATGGACTTCCCTAACAAGAGTACAATGATAAAATTAGATGATGTTCCAAGAGAGAAAAAAGAGAGTGAGTTGAAAAATACGAATGATCCTACCCATGAGGTAAAATCTGAGGTAAAAATCATAGAAAAAGCCGAGCCAAAAGTGAGAAAAAAGACAATCGCTCTAAGTGTGAGAAAAGAATGTCTATACATTAATCCCGGAAAGGTAAATAGAGCGATTCAAGCAAAACAACTTGTTGTTTTGTTGGATTTAAAGGGAACCGCAAGGAACCTTTTTACTAATGCTTTTTCTTTTACTCTAACATCTTTTTCTACATCTAGTCTTGCTATTTTTCATAAATTCCAAGAAGTCATCCTTAAGGAGTTGCCAAAAAGGTTGCTTATTAGCCTTCAAAATCGTGAAAGGTATAATCCATCTTTGGTTAAAAATCAGAAAAGCCAAAACCAAGGTGAGTTAATTCTTGCAAGGAAGAAGGTAAGTAAGTCTTTAAGTCCTTATTTTAATCCGGAAAATATTATACTAAAGCATGAAAGGACTTTTAGAATATATACGGATAGTCTACATATTAATCACATAACTTTTAAGCATAGACATTCGATTTATTGCTTTGATAAAATGTTCATTTATAGTGAAAACCGAGAGCGTTTTAGTAAACATCTTACGGCTGTTTTTTCTATTATAAATACACACACCTTGGATGCTAAGATGGAAAAATATGTTTATTACACTCATTCTATTAACCTTCTTAGTTGCATCAGGAGTTTTCAAAGTATTAAAGTTGAACCGGCAGAAGTTACAACAATTGAGGAATGGCCGAACACAACTAGTTCAAATCGCATTCGTTCATCATTTGAGTTGGCAAGTTCTTGTAAGCGTTTTGTTCGTGATCGTAGAAAACTTGCTGCCATAAGGAAGAAAAAAGAGATACAATTCTTTTGGGACAGCCGCCATAAAATCTCTTTACAAGGTAAGTACGATGGACATTCTACTTTCTATCATTCTAACTTGCTCCCTTTGACAAATTTTACAGATTATGTGACTGATCTTGGTGATGATTCGAGGACGAATCAGGCTTTTCAAGGGGGAGGGGATGATACGGTACCAACCTCAAGGCTGCCCAAGTCAAAGGAACACATACATCGACTAAGTACGAGACTTAGAACAAGGGACGTGAATCAACTATCTACATCATTGACCCGAGTTCTAAAGTATAAAGAGGATGCTAAGTTACATCTAGGAATGTTGTACAAGTCAGCCTCTCAAGTTCACAAGTGTACAAATAGGCCCTATCAAGCAAAGAGGCTAAGAAGGGTATTTTAGTAATCATACAAGATGATAAGGGATTGGACAGCTTTACAACAGTTTGGAAGAATGGTCATAACTTTCTATCCTTTTATCAAATTGAGCTGATTCCAGTTGCATATTAAATATAAGACGCATATCTACAACTTTCATGAAGAACCCGAGATCAGATTCTGCCTTCTTGACATCCGAAATCGTCGTGCAAGTTGGCCCAACAAACTGTCCTGAATTGGGACGAATTTAAAAGGGTATTTTAGACTTTTTGTGTACAATTAAAGTCTATACTAGACTTTAATTATTTTCAGCATATTTAATTACTTAATTTCGTGTATAGCAAGTAGTTGCTATAATAAAGGACATGTTGTCCATGTGTTAGTTAGTTTGTTAATAAAGAGTCCTAATGCAACTAGGACTCTTCATAGATTTGGTAGTAAGTATCTTTTCTAGCCGCCACTTTATTGTTAGGTAGTTACTTGATAGCAAGTTGTTATGCAAGAGTCCTAATTCTTCAAGGACTCTTATTTGTTTCAAGAGTCTTAATCCTTTAAGGACTCTTATTTCTTTTATTGGTTGTAACCGAAATCTCAACCTTACTTAAGGGAGATTTCAGCCACTTTAATAGGTACGTTAGATATATTGATATTTTGGTAAGGTTATTCTTTAGCTTCTCGTGTTTGAACTTCTATGTAGAACTTCATTCATTCTTTGAGTTACTGTATCAACTAGCTTGTTTCTCTAGTTGTGGTGTTTCAGCCTCCATTGTTAATTAACCTCCCTTAGTGTTGCATTGATTGAATTCCCATAGAAACTAGTTCGAGAATTGAAGAAAGATCGGGCTCAAACTTAAGTCGAATCTTGAGGTTCTTCATCAGCTTCTAACCGTTGTTAAATTGGTGATTTTTCTTTCTGATATATTTGATTAATTCTTGTTTCATTATTTTATTTTATTCGAATTGGATGGTGTCAGCCATGTGATTGTCCAAAGATTGTTGCAGGGGAAGGGGTTGGTTGTGGTGACAAGATGAGGTGATGGGGTTTCAGCAGCAGTATCGAGAGAAAGATAATTATATTAATTTATTTTTATAAAGGAATATGCAATACTTCTGTTTAAGTTGATATAAAATATATTTTTGGAACATAATGTGAGGTTTTTACTTTTAATGGGTTATTCATAGTTGATTCTTTGATTAGTTTAGTTACTGCATTAATGAGTTGGTTTCCTTGTTGTGGTGTTTCATCATCCATTTAGTGTTCTTCTGACAAAGTAGTCAAATGCTTATCACTATTTGGAGGTCTTGCGTGTCGAATACTTTGAAAGCCCTTTGCTAACGTAGTTAAGTGTGCTTGAAATATATTGTCAGGTTTTACCTTTCATTATTCTTTAGAGAATCAAGGCTATTCAGAGTGGATTCTTTGATTAGTTTAGTTATTGTATCAACAAGTTGATTCCCTTGTTGTGGTGTTTCATTCTCCATTCAAATTCTCCTTACAGGGTTTGTGATAACTGTAACTTTTGCTTACGTGATTTTTGACGTAATTAAATTTTTCGCGATTAACTGTGTAGAAGTAATTTATTTCGTGTGATTATGTGTTTACGTGTCTATTTTTTTTTACAACATGTTACGTTTTATTTTATGTGTACTTTTTTATTGAGGGGCATTTCGCACACGTATCGTAATTGGGAGACTTAATTGTGATTCTCTTAAATTAGTAATTTTATTGGAATTGAGTAGGGATGTCAATCGAGCTATGTGAGCCGAGCTTGGCTTAGCTCACACTCATCTAACATAAAAATTGGAAAGCTCAACTCACGCTCAGCCCGGAAAAGATCACAAACATTGAGTTCACGCTCATCTCACATTTTAATGTAAGCTCGAGCTAAGCTCACGAGCTAAATTTATATTAGCCAAAAAACAAAAATCCTATAGCAAGAATAATATAATACAATGAGTAATGAAACTAAATTATGACAAGAATACAAATATACATAATAATACAATGATATTTAATTTTTGAAGCAAAATAAACTAATAAAAAGATAACAAAAGATAAATACATAGTAAGATCAAAGGTTAAAGAATCTACATATAACGTAGACAAAAATTTTTATATAGACTAAAACAAAAGATATGGATTTTATAGGTCTTCTTCTTTTTAATTAGTATTATATATATATATATATATATATATATATATATATATATATATTTAATTATATTATTTTTATTCGGGTTCGAGCTTTTTTCGGGTTGAGCGGGATAAAGCTCACGCTCAGCTCACATAAAGTTCGAGCTTGAATATTGATCTCACCCTCACATTTTTTCGAGTTATGTGAGCCTAGTTTGGGATGGCCCGAACCCGTTGACACCCCTAGAATTGAGTTAGAAATTTAATTGGATTTGAAAATTACCCTAAAATAATAAAATAGTAATTAAACAATTTATATAATAAAGAATAATAAAAAAAGAATAAAAATGAAAAGCATATGGTCAATCGTGGGTATGGGGTCTCTTAAGGAAGGGAGTAGTCTGGGGAATTGTGCCAAAAAATGAGAGAAAATCAACGGCTTCTGCCGTGAAAAACAGTGGGGTTTTGGAGTTTTGAGACTGAGTTTTTAGCAACTTTGAGAGGACTTTTGAGTGGGCAATCCTTCTCGGATTTCGACGAACCTTATATGGAAATTGATCATGACGAAATAAGTTACGAGGGAGTGGAAGAGGATTCACATTTCGAATTCGGAGTTGGATGATATCACCCCAGGAGCGGGGGCTGATTTCCAAAATTTCATTTTCTGTAAAGTTCCGGTAGAATCGTCGTACAGGTAACATACGAACTCCAAATGGGGTAATTATTTTTTATTCATAAACTAGACTGATATGGATATAATATGATAAGGGACTGAGATTTTACTGTTAGATTTTTCGTAATGTATGTCAGAAGTAGAGGGCAGAACCATATTTTTTTTCTAGCTCTTGTACGTTATCGTTTTTTCTAAGGATTCAACGTAGGGACCTCGCTTTTGATTATTAATATCTGCTCTGAATTCGGATTACGGTTGAATTTCTGTTCCGGCATGATTTACTGTTTGGGTGATTAAATTGCATAAACAGTTGAACTGAATTAATTATACATGTTTTCAATTTGTTTTCCGTTACCGTTAAATTAAATGTTATACACTTAATTTTGAAATTATATCTGTATCTATTATGTATTTGTTCTGTATCAATTATGTATCTGCTCTGTATCTGCTATGTACTGTGGACCGTTGGGAGTCCTTTATGTATTTGCCTCTATTTGGGTCGTCATAATTGGTGTCATTGTTTCAGTCCTATTTGTTAGAAGAATAACCGGGTCAAAATCAGTTATGCAGCGGAAAATAAACTGACCCGCCTCTAATAGGATATTTCACGAGTAAGAACCTAAGACTGTGGGATAGTATTATACCTTTCGAAGTGCTAGGATAGCTGAAACGGTTTCAGCTGTAGTTTGTTGTCACAAACGGAATGCCACCAACGTAGGCTCCGTCTCTCCCAATATCCACTCGATCTTCCGGGGATGGTCTTCTACCGCTTGGTGCTAGCCAACGCCTTGTAGAAGTCTTGAAGACACTCTTCAAGATGGAGTATGAATGTATGACCTTTTAGAAGAACAAGAAACAGTTTTTCTTTTCTTTTCTTACTAAATGTTCTCACTTTTTCTCTCTTCTCTAAGCTTCCAAAAGCTGGAGAAAACTACTTAGAATGCTTAGAGAAAATCAGTATTTTCCCTAGTCATTCATAGGATAGAGGGGAGAGTGAAAGGGGAAAGTGGGAGATCATGGAGGAAACCACTCCTCCACTTTCTCTACCATTTCAACCACCTTTCTAAGAGATAAAAGGGCTGGAAAATATCTCTAATTGTCCAGCCATAAGGTCGGTCCAAATGGGTTGGTCGGCCCAACCCGATTAAGGGCCCAATCCAATCCCGGCTCGGCCCAATCCAATTGATTGATCCAAATGGGTTGGTCGGCCCAATCATATTGGTTGGCCCAACCCGATTAAGGGCCCAATCCAATCCCGGCCCGGCCCAATCGAATTGGCGCACCTTAGATTAAATGTACTCAAACAAGCCCAATCCAGTTGATCTATGAGTGCGACCCAGGAGGTATCTATGACGTTGGCCGT
The DNA here is from genome assembly GCA_026122235.1 of Vinca minor. Classification (NCBI taxonomy): domain Eukaryota; kingdom Viridiplantae; phylum Streptophyta; class Magnoliopsida; order Gentianales; family Apocynaceae; genus Vinca; species Vinca minor. The sequence continues at coordinate 19,144 of JAOCZM010000185.1, forward strand.
GACATCACATGTCACAGGTAATGAGAGGTATCTAGCAACGCATCATTACCCCCAATTCATAAATATCTGGTGATTTATCATAATCACAACATTTGACACTTGTAGTTAAATCCTTTTGTCCTTGATATCTAGATTGAACACAAGTCATGGAAAAAGTCACACTTGTATTGTCCAATCTTTTAGTTTCTTGATTCGCGAGTAGACTAATCAAATGACATCAATATCATATACTGATTCATTTGTTCATGGCCATGAATTAGTCGACTCCATCAAGGGGGCCCAAGATATCGCTCCCGCTATATGGGAGGGACAAATCCTTTCGCATCCCACTCATCCCGAACAAGATTCGTGATATACCCAATAAATGCCTTTATTGCTCACCCCCGTTACTGGATAGCGTTTAACATTATCAAAGCATAACACTAGCCATGCAAGAACTCTTGTGAGACCTCAAGTCGAAGGATCTCATATACAACCTAGCCAAAAATTTGAGAAACACCGTTGACTATTATATAACAACCCATGGTGTGTTTCTCATGTCTGGGTCCCTGGTCCAAGATAATGATTCTCTAATCATATATACCCATGTGACGATCCGATATCTTATATCAATCATCGCACATACTAGTCTTACGCATTATTATTGTCCTCGAAGATTCCATAATAATGTTCGACTAGTGGACGCTTTGCAATAGTATCTCATAACAATCAATTATGAATACTATTCTAAGGACATATTATTTATTTATGTTGTTAAGAACGCAGAAACATAATGAATAATACTAGAATTAATGCCTTTTTATTCATCAAAATGAAAATTACATAAATACTGGGTTACAATAATCTCCCACTTGCACTAAAGACCCAAATTACAATAAATGGTCTTTAGGGCATACTAATGACTGCCTCTAAAGATCAGCCCTCCGTATATCGGATACCCATGGAGCTAGTGTGACGATCATGCCGCTGCTATGACAAAGTGGCTTCGCCGATGGATCACTGACATTGTCTGCACGAATCTACTCTACATATATGCACATCACCTCTCTCTATAATCTCACTGGATTAGGTGAAATCGCCCTAGTACATGTTTGGACCTTCGGGTGAGATCTAGGTTCCCTAGATTGGGAAATAGCCCCCATTGTTGTCACAATAGAGGTCTATCGGGTTCGCATACTAGGAACCGAGAAATAAATTTCCCGATCCAAATCGCTTCCTTAGCCGCTCACAAGTCGCTATGTACTCGCCTCTGTCGAGAATCTGCGATGGTTGATTGCTTTGAATCGCGCCAGCCCACAAGACCTCCATTCAAGTTAAACACATATCCCGATTGCGATCGGAAATCATCTCTCGTCGGTTTGGAAACTAGCATCGGTGTAACCACTTACAACGAGCTCATCCGCCTCTCCATAAATCAAGAATGTATCCTTAGTCCTTCGTAAGTACTTGAGGATATTCTTGACTGAGATCCAGTGACGTTCACCGTAATTAGACCGGTATCTGCTCGTAAGGCTTAAGGTAAACGAGACATCTGGGCGAGTACATACCATGGCGTACATGATGGATCCTATGGCAGAAGCATAAGGGATCTCTTTCATGCGTTTCTAATTCGTCAGCGTTTTAGAACACTCGTTTGTTCGACGTAACAGCACTTTCATGTACCATAGGACAAAGGCCCTTCTTAGACTCTTGCATGCTAAACCGCTTTAGCACCTTGTCTATATATGTACTCTGACTTAGGCCAATGAGTCTCTTGGATCTATCTCTATAGATCTTGACTCCCAGAATATAGCTGGCATCGCCTAATCTTGACTCCTCGTCTTCATTGCCTTATAATTTTGAGTCATTTTCTTGGACTCAACTTCATTTAACTCATTGTCTGGCTTTGGCACTTGAACACCATCCACCATCTTCATAGGTACAAAAGGACCTTCTTCAAATATATGCCATAAAGAATAATCTATGGAGCACACATATATCTTGAAACCGTCTTTCCAAGCCTCATAATTATTTCCATCAAAGAGTGGTGGTCTATTGGTGGAAGACCCCTCTAGGTAGGCTAATGCGAATTACCCGCCATAATCTTTACTTCAAGCTGTTAAGCTAAAGATGAAGACGAGGCTCTGATACCAATTGTAAAACACAAGAGGGAGGGGGGGGGGTGTGAATTGGGTTTTAATCGATCTTGCAAACTTTTTCGAATCTATTCAATGCTATTGTAAGTTTGTGCAAGATGAACAAAAGCAAAACTAAAACCAACAACAAGACAAAGGATTTATAGTGGTTCGATTCACTCAGAATCTACATCCACTACCTTGAGCCGCACCCAAGGATTTTAACAACTTCACTAAGAAGACTTTTTACACTTGTGGCTAACTCACTAAGAGTTTTACAACACAACCACAATACAAAACTCACTAAGAGTCAATTGCCCACACAAAGTAGGACTTATACAAGAATTAACCCTATCACTAAGAAAGGGAATAAGATGGATAAAAAACAAGGTGGTTCACTCTTCTAAGTGAAAGATATAACCTTTGAAGTACAAGAAGAATCCACTCTTAGAACATATGAAGCACACTCTTTGTCTTGCTTGAGAAATAACACTCTTGAATGATTTAGATCAAAGAAATGAAGAGCATTTGCTTTGTGAGTGTTTAGACTTGATAAGAAATCAATGTAAATTGTATGTGCAAGCCCTTAGAGTCATTCTCTAGCTTTGGAGTATTTATACATTTCAAAATAGGTTGGAAAATGACTCTGCAACGGTCAAATAACGGCTAGTTCTCGCAGAGTTCGGTTGACCGAACTGAGACCTCGGATGACCAAACACCACTTCGGTCGACCGAAGCTGGCCATAGGTCGACCGACCTATTTAAGTTCAACTCTCTGTTTCTCTTCGGTTGATCCGAGGAAAGCTCGGATGATCCAGCCTTCTGAGCTTTGAGAGATGTTGATTTTTCACACGTTTTGAAATCTATTGAAGTCTAAAAGGTTTTCTCAATATGTAACAAGTAAGAGCATTTAGAAAACCGTTTTAAAAGACTTATACTTTGAAATCAAAGGCTTTTGAGATATGAACACATATGAGAATCATTTTGAAACTTTAGCCTTTTGAAAACGTGTTTATGAAAACATGCAAGACTTGAGTGTAGAGCTTATGTTCATGAGAGCATTGGTTAGAGCTTATAAGATAACGACTTATAATGACAAAGCTAATCTAACCAAACCTAAGTCTTCAATCTTCAATCTTGAAAGACGAGCCTTGAATAATATGACTTTGAATCTTGATCATGTCTTGATTGAAGTACTTAGAGCTTCCATTATAAGTTCCGATATTCTATCACAAAGATAAAAAACATTAGACACAACATCAAGTGTTTGTCCATTATCAAAAACCGAGTTCGTTCGCCCTTAGGGCTTACAGTATGTCATCTACATACAAAACCAGGAATACGATTGAGCTCCCACTAACCTTCTTGTAAACTCAAGGCTCATCCTCATTTCTAATGAAGCCAAACTCACGGACGGCATCATTAAAACGGATGTTCCAGCCTTCGAGAAGCTCGCTTGAGTCCATAAATGGATCTCTCAAGCTTACATACTTTTCCAAAGATTCTTCGGAGTGACAAAACCTTCAGGCTGTGTCATATACACATCTTCTTCAAGTTTTCCATTAAGGAAAGCGGTTTTGACATCCATTTGCCAGATTTCATAGTCATAGTAAGCTGCAATAGCAAGAAAAATCCGAATGGATTTGAACATAACTACATGGGAAAAGGTCTCGTCATAGTCAATACCATGAACTTGTTTGAAACCTTTCGCGACCAGGGGCCGCCTCTGTACGCTTGTACATTCCCTTCCATGCTCGGTTTTAATCTTAAAAACCCATTTGCACCCCTATGGGAGTTACCCCTTCAGTGGATCAACCAAGATCCGGGACTTGGTTTGTGTACATGGAGTCCATTTCGCATCTCATGGCAAAGTGATCCACAAACATAACATCACCATGTTCTCATATGAAAAATCCAAATTTTTTCCGGGAGGTGACTGACGAACTCTACCGTACCCTACGCAACTCTTGTGTTTCTTGAATCAGTGCCGGCCGCACAATCTGCTTGTGGCACTGCTGCACAACAACTCGTGGAGTCTGCTCAATTTCCATCTCATCATTAGTGCTAGTTTGAGAGTCTCGGAACTTTAGAAAGTTCTACACTACTTCCACTCGTGTTTCTAGAAACAAATTTTTTTTCTAGAAAGACTCCCGTGATAGCAACAAACACTTTGTTCTCGTTAGGGATATAAAAGTAGTATCCTTTAGTTTCCTTAGGATAATCTACAAATATGCACTTTTCAGATTTTGGAGCCAGCTTATCGAGTCGAGCATTTTACAAAAGCTTCACGACTCTCAAATCTCGAGGAAAGACAACCGACGCTTCTCACCCATAACTCGTATGGCGCCTTTGCAACCGATTTAGATGGAACGCGTTAAGTGTTAAAGTCGCTGCCTCTAGTGCATGTCCCCAAAAAGGAATCGGGCAGTGCTCGTGCGACTCATCATAGAACGAACCATAACTAATAAGGTTCTGTTTCCTCCTTTCGTATACACCATTCCATTGTGGAGTAGCTGGAGGAGAAAGTTGTGAAACGATTCCACAATCCTTTAGATAGTCACAAAATTCTTGACTCAAGTACTCTCCTCCTCGATCAGATCGAAGAACCTTAATACTCTTGCCAAGTTGGTTTTCTACTTCTAGTTTAAACTCTTTAAACTTAGCAAATGCTTCGGATTTGTGTTTCATCAAGAACACATATCCATACCTACCGAAGTCATCGCGAAAGGTAATGAAGTAGAGGTAACCACCCCTTGCATGTATATTAAAAGGGCCACATACATCACTATGCATTAGTCCTAATAAAGCATCGGCTCTCTCACCTAGCTTAGTGAAAGGTGATGCTGTCATTTTACCCAACAAACAAGATTCACATCGATCATAAGACATGAAGTCAAATGATTCCAACAACCCATCTTTATGGAGTTTGGAAATGCGATCTTCGTTTATGTGGCCTAAGCGACAATGCCAGAGATATGTCGGATTAGAATCATTACAATCTGTAAGCCCTAAGGGCGAACAAACTCTGTTTTTGATAATGGTCAAACATTTGATGTTGTGACTAATGTCTTATATCTTTGTGATAGAATATCGAAACTCGTTGTGGAAGCTCTAAGTTCTTCAATCAAGCTATAAACAAGATCTTCAAGGCACATATCATCAAGATTGAAGATTGAAGACTTAGGTTTGGTTAGGATAGCTTTATATTTATTAGTCGTTATCTTTAAGCTCTCTAACCAATGCTCTTAATGAACTTAAGTATACAACACTATAGTCTTGCATACATATTAAACACGTTTTCAAAAGGCTAAGTTTTAAAAACGATCTTTAAATGTGTTCGTATTTCAAAAGCCTTTGTTTTCAAAGTTCATGTCTTTTAAAACGGTTTTTCGAAATGCTTTTAATTGTTACCTTTTGGGAAAATCTTTTAGACTTCGTTAGATTTCAAAACGTGTGAAAAATCAACTCGTGAAGGTCGGTCAATCGAGCTCAAGCTCGGATCAACCGAAAGCGTAAACCGAGAGGTTTCAAAGTTTGGTTCGGTCGACCATAGGGGAGTTCGGTCGACCGACCTATGTTCGGATCATCCGACCTTTTCTTTCGGCTCAACCGAGGAGATACTCGAGAGTTGCATTTACTGTGCCTCGGTCAACCTAAGCCATTGTTTGGTCGACCGAGTTGTGTTCGGTCCACCGAGGTCCCTCAACGGTCAACCGAACTCAAAAAAAACTAGCCGTTATCCGACCGCTTTTAAAGTCGCTTTTTTGGACGTTTTTGAATACTATAAAAGCTCTAAAGTCAGTATATTCCTCTTACACCAACCAGAATCGATCTACATTGAATATACAAAAGCTCTAACTCTTCAAAAGCATATCCATCTCTTTTTATGTATTGAAAAGTTCAAATCCATCTCATATATGCAAGACACAAAGTGTTGAATTCAAAAGTTCAAAAGAGCATTAAAGTGTGATCTTCAAAGGTATCCATACTCCACTTCTTGAGTGTGAAAAATTGTATCTTTATATCTTCATCTTTCCCTTTCTAAGTGATTGGGTATTAGTTGTGTTTAGTCCTACTTAGTGTCGGGCTTTGTACTCTTAGTGAGTGTTGATTGTAATTGTGGTTAGTTGAGTAAAACTCTTTGTGAGTTAGCCACAAGTGTAAAAAAGATCTTCTTAGTGAAGTTGTTGAAAATCCTTGGGTGAAACTCAAGGTAGTGGACGTAGATTCTTTGTGAATCGAACCACTCTATATCCGGTGTCTTGCTCTTCTTGTTTTTATATTTGATCTACAAATCTCCAAGCTTCATATACAAGTTCTACACTTTTATATCTCAAAGAAAAAGAAGCCACTTTTTTATAAAAACCCAATTCACCCCCTCTTGTGTTTTTCAATTGGTATCAGAGCCTCGTCTTCACTTTTAGCTTAATCGCTTGAAGAAAAGATAAATGGCCGGAAATTCCGCTTTAGCTTACCTAGAGGGATCTTCCACAAATATACCACCTCTCTTTGATGGAAATAATTTTAATGCTTGGAAAGATCGCTTCAAAATATATGTGTGCTCTATAGACTATTCCTTATGGCATATTTTTGAAGAAGGTCCTTATGTTCCTATGAAAATGGTGGATGGTGTTCAAATTCCTAAATTGGACAATGAGCTTGATGAAGATGAGTCAAAGAAAATGATTCTAAATTATCGAGCTATGAACATCATGAGTTGTGCTCTCAATCCGGATGAATATAATCGGGTACGTGGAAGTAAATCCGCTCACAAGATGTGGAAAACATTAGAAGTCACCCATGAGGGGACTAATCAAGTCAAGGAATCAAAGCTTAACATGCTTGTGAGGGAATATGAGCTTTTCTCTATGAAGCCCAATGAATCTATAAATGAGATGAACACTAGGTTCACCAATGTTGTTAATGGGTTGAGATCATATGGAAAGGAATATACTATGGGTGAAATGAATAGGAAGATTCTCAACTCACTTCCTAAAAGTTGGGAGGGCAAAGCTCTAGTGATTGAAGAAGCTAAGAATTTGAAAACCTATCCCACGGAAGAGCTTATTGGTTCTCTTCTCACCTATGAGCTCACTCACAAAAAGGATGATCACGTTGAAAAGGCAAAGAAGGGTCTTGCTCTAAAGACTATTCTTGATCTCAATGAATCCAACAATTCAAGTGATGAAGAAGATATCGACTTGGATGATGAGACCATGGCTTTAGTAGTAAAGCGTATGCAGAAAATGTTTTCCGGGAAAGGAAGGAAATTCTTTCAAAATAAAAGAAAACAAAATCCCAATGGGATGAGATGCTATGAATGTGGAAGCACTCAACATCTCATAGGAGAATGTCCTTCCGTCAAAGAAAATGAGCCCAAGGAAGACAAAAAGAAGAAATTCTTCAAACCAAAGTATGCTAAGGGCATGATAAGCACTTGGGATCAAGAAGGAAGTGGCAATGAAGAAGAAGAGGGAAATGCCAATGTTTGCTTCATGGCTTTTGGGAATGAGGTACATCTTACATCTTCTACTTCTACTTCTCATGATAATGATGAAGATGATCCTAATGATCTTTTATGTGATATGTATGATCAACTTAGGAAATGTGCTAAGCAAAATCAAGAGATGAAACTTAAAATTGAATCCTTGCTTGAAGAAAGATCTAAGTTGCTTAGTGAAAACAAAAAGCTATGCAATGATGTTGATTGTTTGAAAATAGACAATGAAAAGCTTACTACTACTTGCAACACTTCCTCATTAAAGTATCTAGAAGCTTATGATAAATTGTCTTCTCTTGAATGCAAACTTGTTGAGTTTGATAATTTAAAGACCAAAGTTGTTGAGCTTACTTCTCTTGTTGATAAGTTCTCCAAAGGAACAAAAGGTCTTGATCATATTCTTTGTATGCAACGGACTCCAAATGATAAACATGGTTTAGGTTATTCACATTCATATCCTATTGATATTGCTAGCTCTTCTAGACCACCTAGAAATCACTTTGTGCATGCTAGTACTTCTCATAAACAAAAGAGATACCATGAGCATATTCACAAATCTTATAAGCCATCTATTCGTTGCACATATTGTGGTAAATTTGGTCACACTAGTACTAGATGTTATGTGAAAAGAAAAATTGAAAAAGGAGTTAAAACTATATGGAGAATCAAGCGTGTCTTAACTAACCCTCAAGGACCCAAACAAATATGGGTACCAAAAGTCACTCCTTCTCCTTTGTCTTAGGTACTTGCAAGCAAGGTAGATACTCCGGCTCAATGGTTTCTTGATAGTGGATGTTGTCGCCATATGACCGGAGATGCCTCATTAGTCAAAGACATGGAACCTATCTATGAAGGTTATGTCACATTTGGGGACAAAAAGAAAGGTAGAATTCTTGGCATTGGGAATGTTGGTAAAGATTCTTCAACTCATGTTAAGAATGTTCTTCTTGTTGATAGTCTCAAATATAACTTGCTTAGCATTAGCCAACTTTGTGATAATGGTTTTGATGTTACATTTAGCAAAAAGGCATGCTCTATTATTGATAGCTCTTCTCATGAAAAAAGTGCTTGTTGCAAAAAAGAACCGGTAATGTTTATATGCTTAGTTTGGATGATATTGTTGCATGCGATTTTAAATGCTTATCCATAAATGAAGATGATGCCTTCTTATGGCACCGTCGGCTTGGACATGTGAGCATGGATCTTTTGAATAAACTTTCCTCTAAAGAGCTAGTGCGTGGGCTTCCAAAGTGAAATATGAGAAAAACCATCTTTGTGATGCTTGTCAATTTGGAAAACAAACAAAAACTTCTTTTAAGCCTAAACAAATGGTTTCCACTTCTAAACCTCTTGAACTTGTTCATCTAGATCTTTTTGGACCGATGAGGACCACTAGCTTAGGTGGTAAGAAGTATGTCTTTGTTATTGTGGATGACTTTTCAAGGTTTACTTGGGTAATTTTTCTAGCACAAAAAGATGACACCTTTCTTGAGTTTTCAAATCTTTTCAAAAAGGTACAAAACTCACTTGAACTAAAACTTGTTTCCTTGAGAAGTGATAATGGAAAGGAATTTAACAATCAATTCTTTGAAGAGTTTTGTAATGAAAATGGCATTACTCATAACTTCTCGGCTCCAAGAACCCCTCAACAAAATGGTGTTGTTGAAAGGAAAAATAGAACTTTACAAGAAATGGCTAGGTCTATGCTTTGTGAAAATTCTTTACCTAAATATTTTTGGGCCGAAGCCGTAAACACCGCTTGTTATATTGTTAATAGAGTTCTTTTAAGACCATTTGTTGGAAAAACCCCTTTTGAACTTATCTTTGGAAAAATACCCTCAATCTCATATTTCAAGGTTTTTGGTTGCAAATGCTTTGTGCTTAACATCAAAGATAGCCTTGGAAAATTTGACAAGAAATCCGATGAAGGAATATTTCTTGGCTATTCTTCTAACAAGAAGGCTTATAGGGTATATAACAAAAGAACCATGTGTATTGAAGAGTCTATGCATGTGTCTTTTGATGAATCTAACATTTACGTGTCTAGAAGAGATGATGATGATGATTTAGGTATGCCTTTGGAAAGAGAAAATGAAATCCATCAAGCTCCTATGTTGGATGTTGACGCTAAGGATATGGAGGACTATGAGATTACTCAAAATGATCCCCAAGTCGCTCAAAGCAATGATTCTTCAACAAACGAGCTACCAAAGGATTGGATATACAAGCAAGGACACCCTCAAGAGCAAATCATTGGTGATCCATCCGAAGGTGTCAAAACAAGGCGGTACTTCATAGATAATCTTGCTTTACTTTCTTCTATAGAACCTAAGAACATTCATGAAGCATTATGTGATTATTTTTGGATTTTGGCTATGCAAGAGGAACTTAATCAATTTGAAAGAAATCAAGTTTGGACATTAGTTCCTAGACCTATTGATCGCCTCATTATTGGAACAAAATGGATTTTCCGAAATAAACTTGATGAGCTTGGGGAGATCATTAGAAATAAAGCTAGACTTGTTGCCCAAGGATTCAATCAAGAGGAGGGCATTGATTTTGAGGAAACTTTTGCTCCCGTAGCTAGACTTGAATCTATTAGAATGCTTCTTGCTTTTGCTTGCTTTAAAGGTATTAAACTTTTTCAAATGGATGTGAAAAGTGCATTTCTAAATGGCTTCATTGAGGAGGAAGTGTATGTTGAACAACCTCCCGGTTTTATTCATGAAAAATTTCCAAATCATGTTTACAAACTCACAAAAGCTATGTATGGTTTAAAACAAGCTCCTCGTGCTTGGTATGAGCGATTGAGCAAATTTCTCATTTCTATTGGTTTTTCAAGAGGTCTTGTTGACACCACTCTTTTCATTAAAATGAATGCATCTCATGACATCTTACTTGTGCAAATATATGTTGATGATATTATTTTTGGTTCAACTAATGAAGTTCTTTGTGAAGAATTTGCTAAACTAATGCAAGATGAATTTGAGATGAGCATGATGGGAGAGCTCAATTATTTCCTTGGACTTCAAATTAAACAAACTCATGAAGGAATTTTCATCAACCAAGCCAAGTACACAAAAGAACTACTCAAACGGTTTGGGATGGATGGTGCAAAGGAAAGCAAAACACCAATGAGTGCAACCATCAAGCTTGACAAGGATGAAAAAGGTAAATCGGTAGATGAAACAAGGTATAGAGGTATGATTGGCTCTCTTCTTTATCTTACCGCTAGTAGGCCGGATATTATGTTTGCCGTTTGCTTGTGTGCTAGATTTCAATCATGTCCTAAAGAATCTCATCTAGTTGCCGTTAAACGCATCCTTAGATATCTCATAGGTTCTTTTGATTATGGGTTATGGTATCCTCGTAGTGCATCTTTTGATTTATTAGGATATTCGGATGCCGATTATGCGGGATGTCGTATTGAACGTAAAAGTACTAGTGGACATTGTCATTTTCTTGGTCATGCACTAGTCTCATGGTATAGCAAGAAACAAGCATGTGTATCTCTTTCCACCGCCTAAGCGGAATATATTGCCGCCGGTAGTTGTTGTGCTCAAATTTTATGGATGATGCATACTCTTGTGGATTATGGCTTTGCATTTCATCATGTTCCCATCTTGTGTGATAACACTAGTGATATAAACTTAACTAAGAATCCCATTCAGCATTCTAGAACCAAACATATAGAAATCAAACATCATTTCATTCGAGATCATGTTGCTAAAGGTGATGTTTGTATAAACTTCATATGCACCGATGAACAACTTGCAGATATTTTCACAAAACCGCTTAGCACCGAAAGATTTGAATATCTCAGACGTTGCCTCGGAATCACAAAATTCCGGGATCGATGTGTGTATTAAGTGTGCGAGGGGAAAACAGGGGGAACCTCGGATCAACAGGAAAAGTTCGGTTGATCCGAAGCCTAGACGGTCGACCGAACTATCTTCAGTGCAACCGAACCCTCAACCGAAGAACTACTGAGACTGTTCGGATCAACCTTCGGTCGACCCTCTCTGGAAACGGTCGACCGAAGTCATCGGGTTACAGCTTTTATATATCATTACCCGAATGACTTTTCATTTCATCCCCACTTATGAAACCGATTCTCTCTCAAATTTCTCATCTCTCAAACCTAAATTCTTCCTACCCAAGCCAAATTGTTCCTTCAATTCATCATTCAATCACTTTTAAACTTCAAATTGAGTGAAATTCTCCAATTTTCAAATTAAGTGAAATCCTCTAATTCACCAAATTGTTCCTTCGGATTACCCAAGCTCTCACTCTTCTTGATTATACCTAATCCGAAATGGTGAGAACAAAACACCCTACCAAAAGAGGCAATGATGATAGTGACACGTCTCCGCGCAAAAATCAACCCAAACGACCCCTTGAAAAAGGGATTTCTCTCAAAGAACCATCACAAATTCCTTTGAAGAAAGGAAAGGTAAAGCAAGTTGCTCAAAAGGGTAAAGGAAAGAAGATTCAAGAATCAATTTCAAGCCATTCGGAGGACGATTCCTTTTCTTCTCCCTCAAGGGTGTCTCCACCCTCAAATTTTGAGTTTGGTGATTCATCAAACTTCTACACTACAAAGGTAACTAATTCTTTCTACAATGCTTCTGCTAAGAAAGTGTTTGACAATCTTTCTAATTCAAAAAGAGGATTCATGACTACCTATTTAAGAGATGAGAATGTGTTTGCTCACGGTAGAGGATTAGATGAAGTAATGGGGCTTTTTGATGATATGGGTTGGATAAACCTATTTGATATTAATGATGACATTTACCCCTCCTTAGTTTACGAGTTTGGTGCTAATTTGAGGCAAATATATGATGATGGTTCTGAAATTCAATATCAATCTTGTGTTGGAAAAATGGAGTTCGTGTTTTCTAAGAAGATGTTCTGTGAAGCTTTAGGAGTCAAATATGTGGCTTATGCCAAAAGATTTTATAAGAACATGATGAATTCGGATGATGCCAGTCTCTTTAATATGAAACATTTCATATCCGAATTTAGTATTCAAGGCAACTTTTCTGATTCAAAGGATAGGGAAATAGACAAATTGGATGAATTTGGACGAATTCTTCATTTCTTCGTATCCAATATTGTTGCTCCGGTCAAAGGACATAAGTCGTCTAACCTTCCTCCAAATGGTTATCATGCAACATCTATTGGAAAGGAAGCCTTTGAACTTTGCTCATCTTGCAATTCAACACTTTATGGCTGCCATTAAGAGTTCAAGGAACTTTATTCCTTATGGAAATGTTCTTACAAGGCTTTTTCGGCAATTTGGACTTGATTTAAATAATCCGTTGAAGAAAAAGGATATCAAAATTGATGAGGCATGTTTCCATAGACTGAAGATGATCTACATAGATAATAAATGGAAATTTATTCGAAACACCACAAATGATGAGTTGGGGGCTGCTATGCTTGCTAGAAAGGTATCACCGTACATGCTTAAAACTCTTTTAAGGATTGAAAAGCAAAGGGGTAAAGCACCTACGAAGCCTAGAAGTGATCCTCATAGTGATGAGGAAGAAGATGTCCAAGAACATAATTCAGTTAGCTCAAGTGAAAAGGCATCATCAAAAAGTATCCAAGAAGAAGAACCTGATTCTCCAACACAAGAAACTTCCAAAGATCATCCTCGAAAAGTGAACCGAATAGATAAGATGTTTGCTTTGATGAAGAAAATTGCGCGAAAAGTCGAGACGGTAATGGAAGAGATAAGTTGCATCAAAGAAGATGTTAAAAAAGTGTCCGACAAAGTGGACAAGTTAGCCAAGGATTTGAGTCTTTCAAGTCCTAATAAAGAAGATCAACGTTGAGACTTGAAACCTTTGATTGGTTATATTTGTGCTTATGCTTATGTTTGTTGAACTATGAATGTTTTATGCTTATGTTTTTAAACTATTTATACTTTGGTGATTGAATTCTTTTTGATTATGCTAAAGGGGGAGAAATATTGTTTTATCTCTTGCTAAATTGAAAACTGACTGTCTGTTTGTGTGAAAGTTATTGAAAGAAAGTTTCAGGAGTCAGCTTAGTTGCAGCAGAATGCTGCAGAAAATTTCCCCTTCTTCGATCGACCGAAGATATGTGACCAGACGGTTGGTCGACCGAGATCCATGCAGTTTCATATTCATGTCTGATTGTTGCTGCTATCAACTGCTGGAACTTAAGGGAGTTTTCTTAATATATTTTTTTACTGTTCTATCTTTGATATGGCATGTTTTGAGGGGGAGCATTGACTATTTACAATTTTTCAAATTTCTCAAAACTAGCCTTGTTTTTGGAAGGAAGGAGGAAAGGAGGATGGTAGGTATTTAGGGCTCTTCTAAGAGTCCCTAATGTGATGGCAAAAGAAGTTAAAGTACTAGTGTTTGTATTTCTCACAAGTTTATCTTCTAAAAACACTAGTCTTCACTCTTAATTGTTTTTAAATCCTTTTTGTCATGCTTCCTTGTTCTTACTATTGTTCGTATTCTATCTAATTACATCAAAGTTTGTCATAATCAAAAAGGGGGAGATTGTAAGCCCTAAGGGCGAACAAACTCGTTTTTGATAATGGTCAAACATTTGATGTTGTGACTAATGTCTTATATCTTTGTGATAGAATATCGAAACTCGTTGTGGAAGCTCTAAGTTCTTCAATCAAGCTATAAACAAGATCTTCAAGGCACATATCATCAAGATTGAAGATTGAAGACTTAGGTTTGGTTAGGATAGCTTTATATTTATTAGTCGTTATCTTTAAGCTCTCTAACCAATGCTCTTAATGAACTTAAGTATACAACACTATAGTCTTGCATACATATTAAACACGTTTTCAAAAGGCTAAGTTTTAAAAACGATCTTTAAATGTGTTCGTATTTCAAAAGCCTTTGTTTTCAAAGTTCATGTCTTTTAAAACGGTTTTTCGAAATGCTTTTAATTGTTACCTTTTGGGAAAATCTTTTAGACTTCGTTAGATTTCAAAACGTGTGAAAAATCAACTCAGGAAGGTCGGTCAACCGAGCTCAAGCTCGGATCAACCGAGCAGAAACTGAGAGGTTTCAAAGTTTGGTTCGGTCGACCATAGGGGAGTTCGGTCGACCGACCTATGTTCGGATCATCCGACCTTTTCTTTCGGTTCAACCGAGGAGATACTGAGAGTTGCATTTTACAGGCTCGGTCGACCTAAGCCATTGTTTGGTCGACCGGAGTTGTGTTCGGTCCACCGAGGTCCCTCAACGGTCAACCGAACTCTGAAAAAAACTAGCCGTTATCTGACCGTTTTAAAGTCGTTTTTTGGACGTTTTTGAATACTATAAAAGCTCTAAAGCTGTATATTCCTCTTACACCAACCAGAACTGATCTACATTGAATATACAAAAGCTCTAACTCTTCAAAAGCATATCCATCTCTTTTTATGTATTGAAAAGTTCAAATCCATCTCATATATGCAAGACACAAAGTGTTGAATTCAAAAGTTCAAAAGAGCATTAAAGTGTGATCTTCAAAGGTATCCATACTCCACTTCTTGAGTGTGAAAATTGTATCTTTATATCTTCATCTTTCCCTTTCTAAGTGATTGGGTATTAGTTGTGTTTAGTCCTACTTAGTGTTGGGCTTTGTACTCTTAGTTAGTGTTGATTGTAATTGTGGTTAGTTGAGTAAAACTCTTTGTGAGTTAGCCACAAGTGTAAAAAGATCTTCTTAGTGAAGTTGTTGAAAATCCTTGGGTGAAACTCAAGGTAGTGGACGTAGATTCTTTGTGAATCGAACCACTCTATATCCGGTGTCTTGCTCTTCTTGTTTTTATATTTGATCTACAAATCTCCAAGCTTCATATACAAGTTCTACACTTTTATATCTCAAAGAAAAAGAAGCCACTTTTTATAAAAACCCAATTCACCCCCCCCCCCTCTTGTGTTTTTCACAATCCTTTTAGTATTTATATTTAAAATGGCGTATCAAGATCTAAAACATATAGGCCATTAATCAAAGAGGCGCTTGCATAAAACATATTATCCAGAAATAACGACAATCGTTGGTTTTTGATCGAAATCTCAAAACTTTTCTTGTCCAAACAAGAAACTGAAATAATATTCTTAATTAAACTAGGTACATAGAAACAGTTTTCTAAACCCAAAACAAGCCCTGAAGGCAAAGTAAAATTACAAGTCCCTACAGCTAGGGCTGCAACACGTGCTCCGTTACCAACTCGTAGTTCCACTTCACCCTTTGCCAACTCTCTACTCCTTTGCAGTCCCTGCACATTAGTACAAATGTGAGAACCACATCCGGTATCAAATACCCAAGAAGTAGTTGTACTTAAATTGATATCAATCATATTAATATCTACAACATAAATACCTGAGCCCGAAACAACATTTGCTTTCTCCTTTTCCAGCCTTTTTCCTGCAAGATAGCTTTTGCAGTTCCTTTTCCAGTGACCCTTCTCACCACAATGATGACAGATAGAGTCCTTGGCTACACCACCCTTAGGTTTCAGTGCATTGTAGAAAGTGGTTTGCTTGCCCTTGGGCTTACCTTTCGGTTTGCCTTTTGGTTTCACAAAACCTTTGCCTTTGCCCTTTTGCACCATCAGTATGGTGTTGGGCTTGGACTTGCCTATTTCCTTCTCGGCAGTCCTCAGCATATTCAACAACTCAGGCAATGGCTTGTCAATTTCATTCATGTGATAATTCGTAATGAACCGATCAGTATGATTCGAGCAACGATTGCAAGATCAAATCATCGACAACTCTTGTCCCAAAGGAAATCCCCAGCTTTTTCAAGGTTCAACATAACCTATCATCTTAAGAACGTGAGTTCCTACCGCATTCCTTCGGACATTTTTGCATCGAAAGAGAGATTTCGATACGTCGAATCTCTCCCCGGCGTGCTTGCCCCTCGATATAGTTGCTTCGAGTGAGCCGAAAGATCTCATAAGCCCCCCATGTCCTCATGTTGCTTTCAAGCTCGCAGTTCATGGTGACAAGCATGAGGCTAGACACATCTAAAACATCACTAACATGCTTCGATAAGCATTTCTTTCAAGCAATCGAGCGCGAGCCTCGCGTGTAGCGAGAATAGGGTCAGTTTCTAGAACATACAACTTTCTTTCATGCTTGAGAACGATTCTCAAGTTCTCGAACCAATGAGGAAGTTAACTCCCTCTAATTTGTCCTTCTCAAGGGACGGAACACGATGATAGTGTTTGGTTTGAATTTGCCATTTTTCTACAACAAAAATATGCATATACAAAGTAAGTACCGATTAAAATCATTATTAGGTCTTTATCTTTTTAATGATTTCTCCCACTATTTTCTTCGAGTGAATAACCCTCATTATCAACTCGGAAAGTTCGTTAACTTTCTAGCGGGCCAAGATCCATATTTCACCTCGCTCGAGTCGACTTTGGCTGATCGCCCAAAACTTAGTTATTTAGGTAGGCAACGCTTTGCCAATTACATCAAATTATGTAATTCTTGTTTAGTTGAGTGAATAACATTTATTCAAGCGTATCATTATACACTTTTCTCAACTCTTTTGCCTCTAGATCCTCAATCCATTTATTGAGATAATCTAGTTAACTAGGACCCTAAGTTTTAGCCGGCGGATATCACAAATTATCCTTCGCGCCTCACCCGGATAGACACGTATGCACAGCTTTGGCATGTCCCATACTAATGTCGATCTAGGCCTTGACGAGGGCCAAACTTAGGAAGGCACTAATTAATATTTAATTGAGGGGTTTTGTTTTTAACAATCTCCCCAGAAAAGCATAAATAAAACAGTTTATGCTTATATACATATGCATCCAATACATAAAAAGTAAAAATGCAATAGTAATCGCCATATCCTATTCGGTTTTTCCAAGCCAATGGAAAAAACCGTGAAGTCAATCTAAGGGTGTGAAAAGAAAAGCATTCTATTCTACACCGTCTTGACCTTCAGGTGGTTGCCTCCAAATCATCATAGCTGTACCTTCTCCTAATCTAGAATTACAAAATTCTCAGAAAACCTCGAGTTACATTCGAGGGGATTTGATGAGAATAAAATTACAACTTTTGATAATAAAATAGGCACGATACGCAGATCGTATTATAAAATAAAACCAATAGGGTAAAGGCGATTACTATGCATCATGCTCAATTAACATAACAATTTATGAAAAATAATGACCAACCAGCAAACAGAACATTTCATATTCTGGTCAGTTCGGTTGACCGGCCACCAAGCTCGGTCGACCGAACAAAGTACTGAGAGTACTCGGTTGACCAAACAGGCACTTTGGTCGACCGAAGACCAACTCGGATCGACCGAAGACCAACTCAGTTCCGGTCGACCGAGGTAAGACAGCCGTAATAAGGAACTTGCAAAATGGATCTGTTTATCATAAAGAGATTCGTCGTTCTTGACCCTGCTTCACCTTAATTGTTATTTGAACAAGTAAAATTTCTGTCTTGGTCCGAGTGGGGATAGCATTTCTCTCTCGCATGTCCATGGAGTTTTGAAAAATCCAAACATCTCAGAGATAGATAGAGAGGTAGGAATTTCTCGAACGAACCGCAAGTTTTTCCAGCTTTTGAATGACTTCAAAACTGGAAAATCTCGATTCTCGCTCTAGCCCTTCTGATCGATCGGGACCGAGGTAAGATGTAAGCTACCGATATTTGGTTCTGATCAACCCTACAAACAGCACTCTGGTCGACTAAAGACCAACTCGGATCGATCAAGACCAACTCGTTGATCCGAACCAAATATCGTAGCTTCGTTTACTTGGTCGACCTGAACCGAGTCCCTGGCCGACCGTAGGGCTAGAAATCGAGAGTTTTTCCAGCTTTTGAATGACTTCAAAACTGGAAAATCTCGATTCTCATACATTCAAAATGATGAAAAACATGCCATACATCATATACAACATTTCTAGCAATCCTAAGGCATGCAAAACATAGATTCAAAATCCATACTCGAATACTATAGCACATTAAGTCTATAGGTACTCGTGAACTCCGGCTCGATACCATTGTTAGAAGAATAACCGGGTCAAAATCAGTAATGCAATGGAAAATAAACTCGACTCACTCTAATAGGATCTTTCACGAGTAAGAACCTAAGACTGTGGGATAGTATTATACCTTTTGAAGTGCTAGGATAGCTGAAACGGTTTCACTCAGCAGCTTGTTGTCACGAACTGAACGCCACCAACGTAGGCTCCGTCTCTCCCAATATCCACTCGATCTTCCGGGGATGGTCTTCTACCGCTTGGTGCTAGCCAACGCCTTGTAGAAGTCTTGAAGACACTCTTCAAGACGGAGTATGAATGTATGACCTTTGTAGATGAACAAGAAACAGCTTTTTCTTTTCTTTTCTTACTAAATGTTCTCACTTTTTCTCTCTTCTCTAAGCTTCCAAAAGCTGGAGAAAACTACTTAGAATGCTTAGAGAAAATCAGTATTTTCCTTAGTCATTCATAGGATAGAGGGGAGAGTGTAAGGGGAAAGTGGGAGATCATGGAGGAAACCACTCCTCCACTTTCTCTACCATTTCAACCACATTTCTAAGAGATAAAAGGGCTGTAAAATATCTCTAATTGTCCAGCCATAAGGTCGGTCCAAATGGGTTGGTCGGCCCAACCCGATTAAGGGCCCAATCCAATCCCGGTCGGGCTTCGAATCGAATTGATTGATCCAAATGGGTTGGTCGGCCCAACCCGATTAAGGGCCCAATCCAATCCCGGCCCGGCCCAATCGAATTGGCGCACCTTAGATTAAATGTAATCCAACACTATTTGGTCTGGTTGATCGAGTCGTCGCCCCCTATTGAGCTCTTGTCTAGGATCACTAGTTAGCAGGTTCCATTCGCCTTATATTTTGTTCTGTTCTAATATATGACCCCGAGAGGTCTTCTGCTCTGTTCGGTACTGGGTCCGCATCTACTGGGACCAAGCATTAGATACGGTAGTGGTTTTGTGGAGTCCCTGGTAGGGGATGATAAGACAATGTAGTGGATTGAACCTTAAAATTTGTGCCCCGTCGTTTGAGGGGCAACCTGAACCCACGAGTTTTACTGAACCGTTCTAGTTTGGTTAATAACTGGGACCACTACCGTTATTGTTGAGTACCTTTATTGTCATAGTAGGTAGCTACGTTCTAAATATCTAAGACGAGTATGTAATTGGGTGTACCGGATGGGCAATGCGTGGTGCTTGTCGTATACTTGGTTATGGAATCGTTTAGGTGCGTAAAAGGTGGTTATTTGTTTAATTGTTGCATTCTATGAGTTCGTTCTGGTTTTGGTCATTATATGTTGTTGCTTGGAGTCTATTTGGTCCCATATGAGTTGAGGATGATTGAGTAATGTTTTGGTCCACTTTTGCACAAGTTTAAAACTCATTTTTTCTGAAAACTGCAACGAT
The DNA here is from genome assembly GCA_026122235.1 of Vinca minor. Lineage (NCBI taxonomy): Eukaryota > Viridiplantae > Streptophyta > Magnoliopsida > Gentianales > Apocynaceae > Vinca > Vinca minor. The sequence goes on from JAOCZM010000185.1 coordinate 39,179, forward strand.
GCAGTCCACTGCTCTGTTCTTAACCCTCTGTTCTGTTTTGATATATTCTGTACTGTACTGCACTATCCTGCACCGAGTTTTGAGTCTTGCTAGACATGGGACGAGTCATTTGCATATACTTCCATAGGGGTATTTTGGGAAACGGGCATATGCATTATCTGTATCTGTTTCTGCTGTTATGTTTACGTTCTGTCTTTATTATCTTTATTATTATTTTAGGTCCCTGATGAGCACCGGAGCTCAGTGCATATCCGATTTTGTTGTTTCAGGTTTTGTAGATGTTGATTCTACCTATGATGATGGAGCTTGGGATGTGGATTACGAAGAGTGATCCTAACTGGATAGTTCACACCTGTTATTTCCTTTTATAGTTATTTAATTGGAACTTGTAGTTCATTTATCAGATGTAATAACTTATACTTATTTTCTTTTTCAGATAACGCTTCCGCTAATTCTTTTATTACTATTTATGGAATTTGAATAATGAACTCCTTTATTTATTAATTCTCTGACTGTACCTTTGGTGCTTCATTAACCAACGGGGCACTTCCATGTCATCACTCCGGAGACGGGGTGTGACATAAGTGGTATTAGAGCAGGTCGAACCTTAGGGATAAAACTTGTAATGAACATTAGGAAAACAAGAACATTAATGTGAGGTGTGTGGTGGGTAGAGACCATGTATTAGAATGCTTTTGTTTATGTACCGTTTTATATTCTACTGTCTTATGTTATATATTACATGTATATGGTAATCCCCTTACATGTGTTATAACATGTTATGTGACTTTTTGTATTATACTATTCTCTACTTGCATATGTCTTACATGTTTAACTTGCTAATTGCTTTATCACATATATTAATTGTTGCTATATGTTATGCTACAGTATACTATGTCATGCTCTACCTGCCTTTGATTCACTTGTCTATTTGTAAAGTGCTTTATCGCTTATCATATCATATATGTTGCTATATATACTTATTGGGGGATAATATGGATTCGAGTCAAGGAAGCAGTGACGACTATGCCCTATCTAACGCTCATTATCATATCGTTACACGTTACGTGTGTTGTACTACGCCATTCTTATGTACTATACCCGGTTATGCCCAACTCGTCTTTTGTTCTAAATCAAGGATGACTTCTTCATTTTCTCATTTATCCACAACAACTTCATTTCTATCATTCCTAGTTTAGTGTTCATATGGATATAAATCTGACTGCTTTAGCGATCTTCATGTTGAACTTCCTCGTTGCATTTTGTTGCATACTCGTTGAGCTTTCAAGATCTTTTCTTTCATTCATTTGATCTGTAATCCCAAGAAAAATATCCATTGACTTACCATGCTCATCTCAAATTCAGTTTGCATTTTGTTGATAATGTGTCAACTGTTAGTAGTGCCCTAGGACCATTAGCATGTGTTGTAAGTTTTATATCTATTTGAGCATTTCATATTAATAGTTAATTTTGCTTATCAACATCAAATGCGTGATTTGATAGTAAAACTCATTTGCTTATGTAATTACTATTCTAGTTGTCCCTAGTTTTATGTAATCTATTTTACAATGAAATAAAACTAGTATGATGTTTGATTGATGATTACGTTTTACTAATCATGTGTAATGATTACAAATCATATCATAGATGCAATGTATTGAGATATATCGTATCGGACGTGATCCGTTAGAGAAGTAATACTTCATGGTCCTTAGTCATAAGTATTACTTCCTCAATACTATTTTAGAATCCTTAGACCTTATGTCTTCATTTGATTCTAGCATGAGTGGAGCCACGTTTTGACTCAGTCGTACGTTGCTTTTACTCGAGTAATCAATACGACTGATGATCGGATGTAGTGTCCTATCATGGCTTGAATGTGAGAGGCATTGTAAGGAATTTGTCCCTCTCTTATTAGAGAGAGATATCCATGGGCCCCTCGATAGGGAAAGACTATTTAAATGCATGACCGTGCTCAAATGTATTTAATAAAGTGGTTATTAAATATTGTTTGTTGGAACAGTCTACCTGGAGATCAAGCATAAATATAATTAAGCTTAATAAGGGTGACGACTACCATGCCTTATGCTTAATAAGAATATCGCGAGACAAAGGGATTAAATAGTGGATTGACATTAGGTTCCGCTTTAAATTCATTCACTTTGGTTAGTCACAATGTCCTGCTAGGGGCCACTTGTGATTTATGAACTCACACTACTACTAAGTGTGTTTTCATTGCCATTGTGATATGAACCTACAGGGTCACATGCATAGACGAGCTAACGAGCTTCATGTCCAGATTCAATGAATCTAGAATGTGTCTAGGTTCATTGTATCTGACATTCATTTTTCCTGAGAATAATAAAGCGTTATTATTCAAATTATAGATAAGGGGTATTTTCGGTATTTGGTTATAGCTGGATTACGTGGGAGTTATTATCCGATAAAGACTCCACTACCAACAGAAGTCTAGAGGACGCGGGAGTTAAAGACTCCCATTGCCGAGAGAAGTTGAGGACTTGAGAGTTAGTTCTGATAACAAATTCTCACACCCTATATAATGATCTATTGGCCGAAACCCTAGCTAAATTAATGCTTTCAGCCGAAATACCAAAAAGACTTAGAAAAATCATTTTCTATTCTGCCTCTTCCTTTTCTCTCTAATTCCCAAAACTTGGAAAAACGAAGAGCTAGCAATCACTGTTCGTTTCGTCGCGTGGATACCGCTAGAGGGACATTCCACAAAGGGAATTCTGTTGGTGGCAGCAACGTATCCAAGAAACAGCATCTTCCATTCAAAAATCAGATTCTTGAACCCAAAACGTAAGTCTTTTTCTTGCTGTTTTCGATTCGTTTTGTATGAGCGGATCCTTCAGGGGAGGACTCATGGGTGTTTGGAATGAGTTTCCGCCCATGAATCCCTTCATCAACCTTATTTTAATAGCCCCAATTATTGATCCAAACAAATATCATCAAGTTGAGTTATCATTATTTGATTTCTTTAATTCATCATGAGCATTTTCTGACAAACTCCACCTCATGCGAGCGCAGATTCGTCGTTCCGCTGACCTAAGACTTTGTGTATGTACTCGTTATTAAGGTTGGAGGCTGCTGGATCAAAGACTTTATCCATGAGATGGATATAGACTTAGATTGACCATTGGCTCCCACAAGGCTCGTGGGAGTCATCATAGGATTAGGCCATGCTATCTCACGTTTAATTTTTTATGCTTTATATATTGCATGAGATGCTTGTATAATTGTATTACGCATTTTAATGTCTTATTCAAACCGAACGTTTTAATTAAGTCTTAAAATGCCTACATATCCTAAGCACTCCATGAAATTGTGGAAAAGTGGTTATCTAGGCAAGAGGAGATGGGAAAATAGTGATTTCCATATGCTTAGACATGGTTCGACTTAACTAGGCTATCAAAATAGTTTTGGGCCTAGAGCATAAAATGGAAAAAAGCCGGGACATATAGATGTCATTCCCATTAGATGATTTTACTTTAATTATGGGTGTTAAGCCAAAGCTTTCCTATAACTATTGTAAAATGTTTTTCCCCACTATTTATCAAGCGTTGAAATTGTGGAAAAGGTTTTTGCTCAAAAACTAATAATTTGCAAATAATTTAATGTAGATAATGGCAACCAACACTTCCACAATTCATTGTGATCTGTCCTTGAGAAGGAAAAACTAAGCGGGACCAATTACCTTGATTGGGCCCGCAACTTAAGGATTGTCCTTAAGTAGGAAAGAAAGCTATACGTTCTTGATACGGACATTCCTGAACTGCCTGCAAACAACGCCCCTATAGCTGATTGGGCCCGCAACTTAAGGATTGTCCTTAAGTAGGAAAGAAAGCTATACGTTCTTGATACGGACATTCCTGAATTGCCTGCAAACAACGCCCCTATAGCTGAAAGAGATGCTTGGAATAAGCATTTCGATGACTCTAACGATATGACTTGTCTCATGTTAGTCACAATGAACACTGACCTTCAAAAACAGTTTGAAGGAGTTGAGGCTTTCCAGATGATGAGCCAGCTCAAGGAAATGTTCCAAGAGCAAGCTCGTCATGAAAGATTCCTCACGACTAAGGCGTTGAATAGTTGCAAAATGGCCCCTGGCACCTCTGTAAGTGCATATGTTCTTGAGATGAAAGGCTATTTTGACCAACTTGAGAAGCTTGGGGTTACCGTAGGTCATGACATGGCCACAGATATGATCTTGGGCTCACTCCCACCGGAGTATGACCAATTTGTTATGAACTTCAACATGCATGCCATGTAAAAGACCATACATGAAATACACGGGATGCTCAAGCAGGCAGAACTGAACATTAAGAAGACCCCTGAAGTCTTAATGGTTCAAAAAGGGAATTTCAAGAAGAAAGGAAATGGAAAGCCCATGGACAAGAAGGGCAAAGGCAATAACAAGCCCAAACCCAAGGCCAAGGCACCAAAGGAAGGAGTTTGCTTCCATTGCAATGAACTAGGTCATTGGAAACGGAACTGTAAACTCTATTTGGAAGAGAAGAAAAAGGGAAAGGCCAGTTTGACTGTCTCTCCAGGTGTTTATGTTATTGAAATTAACATGTCTGCTCCTACTTCGTGGGTATTAGATACCGGTTGTGGATCTCAACTTGTGCAAATGTGCAGGGGCTCAAAAGGAGAAGTGGACCTGAGAGTAGCGAACGGAGCAAGACTTGTTGCTGTAGCTACCGGGACATTTAATTTAGTTTTGCCAAGTGGCCTTATTATAGAACTGAATAATTGTCTTTATGTTCCAACTTTGAGTAGGAATATTATTTCAGTTTCTTGTTTGGATATTGAAGGTTTTGAATTAAATATTATGAATAAAATTTACACCATTCATAAAAATCGTATCTTTTATGGAGATGCCTCTTTGATGAATGGGCTTTATGTTCTTAACCTCGATGAATCCATTAAAAGGCCCATCTATAACATTAATACTAAGAGGTTTAAATCCAAAGACTTAAACCAAACCTACTTTTGGCACTGTCGTTTGGGCCACATAAATGAGAAACGCATATCAAAACTCCATAAAGATGGAATTTTGACATCATTTGACTTAGAGTCTTATGAGACTTGTGATTCTTGCTTGTTAGGCAAAATGACTAAACCTCCCTCTACTGGACAAAGTGATAGAGCTTCTGATTTGTTGGGCCTCATACATACATATGTTTGTGGACCAATAAACACAAGTGCTAGAGGAGGGTTCCCAAAGCATTTCATTACATTCACAGATGATTTCAGTAGATATGGCTACGTCTATCTAATGAAACATAAATCGAATCTTTTGGAAGATTCAAAGAATTTCAAAATGAAGTACAAAATCAACTTGGTAAAAGTATTAAGATACTTCGATCAGATCGAGGTGGCGAATACCTTAACCAAGAGTTTGACGAACATCTTAGAGGTTGTGGAATTGTTTCACAATTAACTCCTCCTGGCACACCACAATGGAATGGCATGTCGAACGGGAGGAATCGCACCTTAATAGATATGGTTCGATCTATGATGAGTCAAACAAGTCTTCCACTTTTCCTTTTGAGGGCTACGCCCTAGAAACTGCTGCATTCATATTGAATAGAGTTCCTTCTAAAGCGGTTCAGAAAACTCCATATGAGATATGGATAGGGAAACGACCTAGTTTGTCATTTCTCAAAATTTGGGGATGCGAGGCGTACGTAAAACGCTTATTATCTGATAAACTCGCCCCTAAATCCGACAAGTGTTTGTTTGTGGGATATCCTAAAGAAACTAAAGGATATTACTTCTATCTTCCATCAGAAAACAAAGTGTTTGTTGCTCGAAATGGTTTATTCCTTGAAAGGGAATTTATTTCCATAGAGGATACTGGGAGTAAGATCCATCTTGAGGAAATTCAAGATCCCCAAACAACATCTGAACCAAATTTGGAACTTCAAGCAAGCTCACGTGCCGACATCGAGCTTCAATCTTTGACACAAGGCCCGAGGAGGTCGAGTCGTGTACATCAACAACTGAGAGATATGGATTTTCGTGGATCGATGATCATCGAGTCGAATCGATTGATCAAGATGAACCCACTACCTACAAAGAGGAAATTCGTAGTTCTGCGTCAGATAAGTGGCTAGAAGTTATGAAGTCTGAGATGCAATCCATGTACGATAACCAAGTGTGGACTTTGGTTGACCCACCCGAAGGGTGTAAGGTCATTGATAACAAATGGTGTTTCAAAAAGAAAACCGACATGGATGGTAATTTACACACTTTTCAATCTCGACTAGTAGTTAAAGGTTATAGACAAGTTCATGGTATTGACTATGACGAGACCTTTTCTCCTGTCGTCGTGATAAAGTCTATTAGGATTTTACTTGCCATAGCTGCATATTATGACTATGAGATACGGCAAATGGATGTTAAGACTGCGTTTCTTAATGGAAACCTTCTCGAGGATGTGTATATGACACAACCTGAGGGGTTTGTTGATCCAACAAATCCTAGCAAAGTGTGTAAGCTTCAAAGGTCCATTTATGGATTGAAGCAAGCATCTCGAAGCTGGAATCGTCGCTTTGATGAACGTATTAAAGAATTTGGTTTCATAAAAAACGAAGACGAGCCTTGTGTTTATAAGAAAGTAACTAATAATGCAGTAGTGTTCCTTGTGCTTTATGTTGATGACATCTTACTGATTGGAAATGACATCTCCACATTACAAAGCGTAAAAGCTTGGTTGGGGAAATGTTTTTCCATGAAAGACTTAGGCGAGGCTACATACATTTTGGGTATTAGAATCTATAGAGATAGATCTACCAAAATGATTGGCCTAAGCCAGAGTGGATACATTGACAAGGTACTGAAACGGTTCGGTTTGTAAGACTCCAAAAAGGGATTCTTGCCCATGTCACATGGCATTAAACTCAGCAGAACTCAAGCACCTTCCACAAAGGAGGGTCAAGAGCGATGAGTAAGATCCCATATGCTTCAGTCATTGGGTCTATTATGTACGCCATGATATGCACTCGCCTTGGGATGTCTCATTTTCTTTAAGTATGACTAGCGTGATATCAATCGACCCTAGAGAGTCACATTGACTGCTAAATCAAGAGCATTCTTAAGTACTTGAGAAGGACTAAAGATATGTTCTTAGTTTACTGAGGTCGTAAAGCGAAGTCCTGGTTGTAAATGGTTACACATGACGCAAGCTTCCAGATCGACGTAGATGATTATAGATCGCAACTGGGTTTTGTGTTTTGTTTGAATGGAGGTGTCGTGAGTCGGAAGAGCTCAAAGCAAGAAACCGTGGCCGACTTCTACAATGTGTTTGAGTATCTAGTTGCCTCTCGAAGTAGCTAAAGAAGTCTGTTTGGATCAGGAAGTTTGTTGATGAATTAGGTGTCGTCCATAGCATTGTGAACCCAGTGGACCTCTATTGTGATAATACTGGTGCCATTTCACAAGCTAAGTAACCTAGATCTCACCAACGATCCAAACACATTCTCAGGCGCTTTCCATCCGATTAGAGAGATCATCGATTGAGGAGACGTTAGTATTTGCAAAGTTCATACAGACGACAACATTGCAGATCCATTGACCAAGCCACTCCCACAGCCTAAACATGAGAGTCATACTAGGTCAATAAGATTGAGGATCATGTATGATTGGACCTAGGGCAAGTGGGAGATTGTTAGTAGTGCTCTAGGACCATTAGCATATGTTGTACGTTTTATATCTAATTGAGCATTTCATATGAATAGTTAATTTTGCTTATCAACATCAAATGCGTGATTTGATAGTAAAACTCATTTGCTTATGTAATTACTATTCTAGTTGTCCCTAGTTTTATGTAATCTATTTTACAATGAAATAAAACTAGTATGATGTTTGATTGATGATTACGTTTTACTAATAATGTGTAATGATTACAAATCATATCATAGATGCAATATATTGAGATATATCGTATCGGACGTGATCCATTAGAGAAGTAATACTTCATGGTCCTTGGTCATAAGTATTACTTCCTCAATACTATTTTAGAATCCTTAGACCTTATGTCTCCATTTGATTCTAGCATGAGTGGAGCCACGTTTTGACTCAGTCGTACGTTGCTTTTAATCGAGTAATCAATACGACTGATGATCGGATGTAGTGACCTATCATGGCTTGAATGCGAGAGGCATTGTAAGGAATTTGTCCCTCTCTTATTAGAGAGAGATATCCATGGGCCCCTCGATAGGGAAAGACTGTTTAAATGCATGGCCGTGCTCAAATGTATTTAATAAAGTGGTTATTAAATATTGTTTGGTGGAACAGTCTACTTGGAGAGCGAGCATAAATATAATTAAGCTTAATAAGGGTGACGACTACCAAGCCTTATGCTTAATTAGGATATCGCGAGACAAAGGGATTAAATAGTGGATTGACATTAGGATCCGTTGCAAATTCATTCACTTTGGGTAGTCACAATGTCCTGCTAGGGGCCTTTTGTGATTTATGAACTCACACTACTACTAAGTGTGTTTTCATTGCCATCGTGATATGAACCTACAGGGTCACACGCATAGACGAGCTAACGGGTTTCATGTCCAGATTCAATGAATCTAGAATGTGTCTAGGTTCATTGTATTTGATATTCATTTTTCCTGAGAATAATAAAGCGTTATTATTCAAATTAGAGATAAGGGGTATTTTCGGTATTTGGTTATAGCTGGATTACGTGGGAGTTATTATCCGATAAAAACTCCACTACCAGCAGAAGTCTTGAGGACGCGGGAGTTAAAGACTCCCATTGCCGAGAGAAGTTGAGGACGTGAGAGTTAGTTCTGGGAACAAACTCTCACACCTATATAATGATCTCAAGAATCAGATTTTTGAACCCAAAACGTAAGTCTTTTTCTTGCTGTTGTCGATTCGTTTTGTTTGAGCGGATCCTTCAGGGGAGGACTCATGGGTGTTTGGAACGAGTTTCCGCCCATGAATCCCTTCGTCAACCTTATTTTAATAGCCCCGATTATTGATCCAAACAAATATCATCAAGTTGAGTTATCATTATTTGATTTCTTTAATTCATCATGAGCATTTTCTTACAAACTCCACCTCATGCGTTTCTATGCTTCAACAAGAACTTTGTTAGCTTTTCATACCAAGCTTTTGAGGTTTGTCTCAATTAAAAGCCTTTTTCCAAATTGGCATACATGGTTCGGGATAATTTGATTTTTCATATCCTTTAGGTTGTTCCACATATATTTCTTCTTGTAACACCTCATTCGGGAAACACTTTTTCCATCCATCTTATAAAGCTTGAAGTTCCCCGAAAATGCAATGTCATAGTCTTGTTACATGAGTGAAGTTCTCATCAAATCCGTCTCATGTAATTGAGTATATCTTTTGACTACCATTTTGAATTTACCACTACTAATATTCTTAGCTCTTTTGGCTTGTTTCTAAACGACCATTTGATTCCAATAATGTTCACACCATCCGCTATTTGAATCAGTTTCTGAACATTATTTCTTTGAGACTGTTGAATTTCTTTTTGCATCGACAGTATCCAAAATTCATCATGCAATTCCTCCTTCACATTTTTAGGGTCAACAATGGAAGCACAATTGTGCATGATCATTTCTCTGTCGTTGACTTTAGAATTCCAACGAGTTTTCTTAAGGGTATCAAAATTACCAATTACCTACTCAATCGAATGTTCTTGTAACAGAAACCTAAAAAAGTGACCACATTGGCATCGGATGTTCTGCTAATGCTAGCAACTTCATTGATGAAATTCTCTCCGTTGCAATGGATCCATAGTTTCTTATGAATGCTTCAATATTTTGGTTATCTTTCTTCTCCGGGGTTCCCACAGATCGTGCCAAAAGAGCATATTTTAGCGAGGTAGTACACTCCTGCTAGCGACAATATCAACCCGATCACAGAAGATGTAATGGCTGCATAGCAAGATATTGAAGAAAGTTTTAATCAGTAAGTTCAGAATTCTGTCGTTCGGCCCGCGGACGGCCCGGCCCGTCAGCCCGCAAATTTGTAACGGGTAGAGTAAGGACTAGGCTTTGCATGGTCCTCAAAAAATAGTCTGGGCCCAGTCCGATCCATTTTAAATCAAGTTTGCGCGGAGCGGGGAGGGACGGGCTGGATCGACCCGTTTGACAGTACTACTCAAAGTTGCTAGAAATTATCACTCAAACTTCGTTTTCTTTGTCTTCTTCCTCACGGCTAAGCCGTTTCTTTTCTCTTCTTCTTGTTTTCTATTATGCACAACTCCCAACCTTGATATCCCATGTTGGCCTTCTTTTTCTTTTATTTTATTACCCTTTTATTTCCCCTGATCCTCAACCCACGAATCGCTTTTTAAATTTTCTTTCCTTAATTAATCTATTTAATTAGGGTAATCTCCCAATCCTATTATGATTTTTAATTAATTCCAATTCTAATTAAACTACCCATCTACGTGAATTACAACTAGATCCCTCAAATACGATACACGTATTCAACGCCCCTCAACTAAACGTACACAAATATAACATGTAACATGTTATAAAAATTAAATAAACACGAAATCATAGATTCGCGCAAAATAAATTCAAGCCAACGTAACAAGTCATGAGAAACTAATTAAATGTCACTAACACGTAAGCAAAATGTTCCGGGTATCACACTTACCATTATACATTGTATTTTGTGACCTTCCAATCGTAGATTGACTATCACAATGTATACAAATAGATGGCACATGTTTTTACCATTTTGGAATTTCTTACAAAAAATGGTGTAACTATTCTACCTCCTCTCCACATTTATCCAAAGCTATAAACTCAGATTCCATTGTGAATCTAGCTATTACAGTTTGTTTAGTAGAATTCCAACACATAGCAGCTCCAGCTAGTGTAAACACATAACCACTAGTGGATTTCGATTCATTTATATCCGAAATTCAGTTTGCATCAGTGTAGCCTTCTACCACTGTTGTGTATCTTGTACAATGCAATCTATAGTTACGAGTATAACGTAAGTACCTTAGTACTCGAACTATTGCAGTCCAATGCTTAACACTTTAATTACTCGTATATCCACTTAACTTGTTTACCATGTAAGCAATATCTGGCCTAGTACAACTCATTTTATACATTAGACCCCCAATTGTACTTGAATAGTCCACTTGGGAAATACCATTTCCATGATTTTTGGATAGATGGAGACTATTATCTAATGGCGTTCTAGCAACCCAGAATCATCCTTGTTAAATTTGTCAAGAATTTTGTCTACATAGTGATCATGACTCAATGTTAGACCCTATGATGTTCTTATAATTTTAATTCCTAAAATCACATCAGCAAGACCCATGTCTTCCATGTGAAATTTCAAATTCAACATATCTTTATTAGATTTGACCAACTTGTCATTGCTACCACAATGAGTATGTCATCAACGTATAGACATAAAACGATATAGCCATCTTTCATCTCTTTGACATAGATACACTTATCGCACTCATTGATTTTAAATCCATTGATTATCATTGTATGATCAAACTTCTCATTCCATTTTTAGGTGCTTGTTTTAATCCATACAACGATTTCACCAATCTACAAACCTTATTTCTGGAACCTGGTGCCACAAAACCCTCGGGTTGCTCCATATAGATTTTTTCATCTAGGTCCCCGTTCAGGAATACTGTTTTTACAACCATTTGATGTATTTCCAAATTTCTTAAGGCGGCGATAACAATTAGCAGCCTTATAGAACTTATTCTCGTCACAGGAGAATATGTATCAAAGTAATCTAAGCACTCTCTTTACTTAAATCATTTAATCACAAGTCTGGCCTTATACTTGTCAATTGAACCATCAGGTTTCAATTTCCTTTTAAAGACCCATTTATTTTAAGGTTTTACAACCCGATGGGAGGTCCACTAACTCTCATGTATGATTCTGCAAAATATAATCAATTTCATTCTTTATGACTCCTTTCCATAAAGGTCCTTCAGAAGAACTCATAGTCTCAGCATAAGTTTGAGGTTTTTTTACAATAAGTAAGTCATAAAATCATCACCAAATATTTTTTTGACTCTAGCTCTTTGCTACGTCTTGGTTCAACTTCTTGAACTACAAGTGGATAAATAGTTCGTTTTGTTGACATAGATCCTTCATTGCACTTACAAGGAAATATATTTTCAAAGAATGAAGCATTCCTTGCACTACTAAAAATGTCATATTTGACGAGAAAACGTTTTTGCATCAACCATGCAACAACAATTGAGGGGTCGTATAGGAGGCGTCGCAAAAGCCTTGCGACGGGAAATCGGTATGCAATACTCTTTTGTACATAGCCTATAAAGACACAGTCCAAAGTTTTAGGACTTATCTTTACCATCTTTGGTACTGGTACTGCTACTTTGGCCAGACACCCCCACACTCACAAGTGTTGGTAGGATGGTCTCTTGCGTGTCCATAATTCATATGGAGTTTTGTCCTTTCCTTCCGGGGTACCTTATTCAAAAGGTAATTGCTAGACAAGATAGTTTCTCCTCATATGTTTGTAGGTAACCCGAAACTTATCAACATTGCATTCAACATTTCTTTTAATGTACGATTTTTACGTTCAGCTACTCCATTAGATTGATGAGAATATAATGCAGTTCTTTCATGAACAATTCCACATTTTTCACAGAAGTCGCCGATAGGCGCCGCATATTCGCCACCTCTATCACTTCTAAATCTTTTTTATCTTTTTATCATGTTTTTTTTCAACTCCAGCTTTATAGAGAACAAATTTCTCTAAAGCTTCATCTTTACTCTTTAGCAAATACACATAGCAATATTTCGTGTTATCATCAATAAAGTAACGAAATACTTATTGCCTCCTCACGTTTGAACATATTTCAAATCACACACATCACTATGAATTAATTCAAGTGGTTCGGTGCTTCTTTTTGGTAAGTAAAACAAAGACATTGTTAATTGTGTTTCAATGCAAATTTCACACTTATCACTCAAATAGATTTGGAATGTTGGTAAATGGACCATTTTAATTAATCGTTGCAACGAATTATAATTAACCTGACCAAGCCATTTATGCCATAAATCAGAAGACTCAAGCAAGTAAACAGAAGATGTATCTTTATTGATAATCGTAATTACACTCAATTTAAAAAAACCCATCGGTTGCATTCCCCTTCCCTACAAACATTCCAGCTTTGCTCAAAGTGAGCTTATCTGATTCAAACACCATGCGAAAGCCATGCTTGTTTAACAACAATCTAGACACAAGGTACTTTTGAATCTCTGACACATATATCATGTCTTTTAGTGTTAAAAGCTTTCCAGAGGTCATCTTTAATAGGACATTCCCTTGCCCTTAGACAGAAGTTGTGGCAGAGTTTCCCATATAGATATTTTCCCCTTGAACAGGTTCGAATGTGGAAAAATTATCCTTATTGGGGCACACATGTCTTGTAGAACAAGTGTCCCCACCCACCACTCTTTAGGTTTTGACCCGACCAAGTTCACTTCGGACACCATAGCAACTAGATTCATGTCCTCTAATTCCTTAGTCATGTGAGTCATCATGTTGGTCTCATTATTATTTTTTGATAACCGACGATCATTCGACTTATGGCCTAGTTTGCCACAGTTGAAGCATTTTCCTTTGAATTTATACTTCTGCTTCGAGACACTACAAGGTGTCCCGAGCTTCCCTTTTGACACATTTCTCTTGGCATTGTTTTCGGAACATTAGCCTATGTCGTGCTCCAATACGTTGACTTTAGCATTCATATGATTTAAATCCTTGCGCTCGGAAATCCAGTTGTCTTCTTCAATACAAAGTCTTACAATGAGATCCTCCAAGGACATTTCCTTGCATTTGTGCTTGAGATAGTTCTTTAAATACTTCCAGCCTGAAGGCAATTTCTCAATCACAGCAGCCACTTGAAAAGACTCACTCAACATCATCCCCTCCACATGTATGTCGTGAAGAATTACTTAAAGTTATTGCATTTGAATGATCACAGTCTTGGAATCCATCATATTATAACCAAAGAAACGCCTGACAACAAATTTCTTTGTGCCATTATCTTCTGTTTTATATTTACGGTCAAGGAATTCCCACAATTATTTAGCCGTGTTGTATGCATTGTAGACATTATATAAAGAGTCATGTAAATTGTTCAGAATATAATTCTTACATAAGTATTCATAATGTTTCCATGCCTCAACGACCATCAGCGTTTGTGCATCAATGACCATCAGCGTTTGTGCATCAACGTCCCCTTCAGGTATCTTATGAGCATCTGCTTTCAAGAACTTGGCCAAACTCAAGGTAGTCAAGTAAAACATCATCATTTGTTGACATCTCTTAAAGTTCACACCAATGAACTTTTATGGTTTCACAATATGACTTGCCGGAACAATAGGGAGTATCGTATTCACAACAAGAGCGGTTAACAACAACAGTACAATAGGAAGTATCAACGCCATCATATTGGTTTTCAGTTGACATGATGATTGCAATGGATAATCATTTTTAAGATTGTTAGGAAATATGGACTACAACTGTTTGGAATCTCTTCAACAACTATTAATAAACTATCTAAAAAATGTAAGATACAAACTCAACAATTATTAGTGAACTATAAAAAAATTGTTAATACAATACCTAACAGCTGTACGCTATAGACTTAACAACTCTTAGCGTAAGGTTTAACAGTTGTTACAAAAAGAAATAACATTTGAGTGACAGATTTAACATCTATTAGAAAAAGATATAGCAAATCTTAGATTAAGACATAAAATTTGTTAGTTATAGACCTAACAGCTATTAGTTTCCGACTTAACACGTGTTACAAAAATATAACAACAATTGTAAATGACAAAGGAAAACCGTGTAAACAGAAAGATAAACTGAGGCATGCGTTCGACACAATTTTCTTAAAATAGACTCGCCTCCTCCTGGTTTAGTGCTGGAGTTTCGAGAAGCGTCTATCTCCCAGAATACAACGGCAACGTAGAACCGGTTTACACTAAATAGATCCACCGGCGAACTAGAACTTGGAGTGTTGATAAACACCAGAAGTTTTACAAAACAATCAGAGAATTTCATACAACTTTTGAGTATCAGAAGTATTTTTGAAGTGTGTGAATTGTTGGAGTTTGAAGCCTCTAATTATAGGCTATAGAAGCAGCTGTTGCAAATGCCCACTTGAATTCTACTGAGTTCAAAGCATCTTTAGTGTGGCAGTTACAGTCTGTTCACTTCAAAGCTAATGAATTCAGATGTCACACAACCCTCTCATTTAACTCTGATCGGAAAAATATTAAAACCAGTGGCAAAACGTGGGTTAATTAGGCCCTCGGATTTTTGTCCGTCATTCGTGTACGCAGGTCGCGCCCGCACACATGTTTAAGCTATTTTGGTTTCGATGAACCTTGGATTCACACCCCCCATGTGCAGGAGCACACAAGGTTCTAGCATGGGGCATAATCTTAGCAAGATATTTTAAATCCAAGTAGGCCACTTTTACATATAAAGTGATTCCCACTTCCATATTAAACCCACGTAGGATGTAAACCCACTAGCTTAACTTCCATTTTCCAACCACTTAGGAAACTACTTTCTCTTTCAAATTTAAACTCCATTTCGAACAGGTACTTCCATTCGTTTGTTTCTAATTTTTTTCAGCTTCATTTTTGTTCGCCTGACTTTTATCGGGTTAATGATCAAGGCTTAGAATAATTTGATATGAACTAGGCAACTAGAATTCTTGGAAGCAACTTTATTTACATAATCTTTTACCTGTTAAATTTTTTGTAAAGTCCTTATATTAGTTGATTAATTCTTAATAGGCATTCCAGAGACCAAAGGAGTTGACCTAAAGTCTTAATCAAAACTTCTTCATCCATGAGGGATTATAATAACTAAGAAAATGATAGTTTTGTACATGGTTAGGGGTTGTTTCGAAAATGGTTGATTGAAGTAGCTTTGAGTTTGAGGCTTGGGAAATGTGAGTTTCATTCTATGTTGTTCTGATTCAAGAATTTAATTGTTTTAGTCAGTCATTTGAAGTCGAGTATGAATATAAGAGGTGTTTGCAAAAGGATTAAGTGTCTTTGATTTTGCACGTCGTTTTTCGAAGATTAAGAAAAATATGATGTCCTATGTTCGTTGAATGTAAATTTCGTGACGATATTTTATCTAACGTAAGTACAAACTTTAGTGTTAAAATTTTATTTCACTATGGTTGTCAATGGTTTGAGCAACTTAATAGGGATATTGTAAGCCATAATGACTAGTTTCTCTATTTTGATAAACGAAAAACCGTTGATGATGTTTTAACGTTATTTGTTAATGTTGTACATTTTATATATTTTGAGCATGTCATTTGAATAGTTAATTTTGCTTTTAAACATCAAATATGTGATTTGATAGTAAAACTCATTAGCATATACAATTTCTATTCTAATTGTCCCTAATTTAAATATAATATTCTATACAATTAAATAAAACTAGTATGATGTTTGATTGTTGATTATGTTTTACTGATCATGTATAATGGATACAAATCATATCATAGATACAATATATTGGGATATATTGTATCAGACGTGATTCAAAAGAGATGTCATACTTCATGGTTCTTTTAGTCATAAGTATAACTTCTTCAATACTATTTGGAATCCTTAGACCTTATGTCTCCATCGTTTCCAGCATGAATGGAGCTACGTTTTGACTTAGTCGGACGTTACGACTGATGATCGGATGTAGTATCCTATCATGTCTTGAATGTGAGAGGCATTGTAAGGGATTTGTCCCTCTCTTATTTTATATATATATATATATATATATATATATATATATATATATATATATATCCCGATCGATAGGGAATACCTGTTTAAATACATGGTCGAACTCAAATGTATTTAATAAAGTGGTTATTAAATACTATTTGTTGGAACAATCTACCTGGAGATCGAGCATAAATAGAATTAACCTTTATAAGGGTAACAACTACCATGCCTTATGCTTAATTTGGATATCGCGAGACAAAGGGATTAAATAGTGGATTGATATTAGGTTCCACGTACATTCATTCACTCTAGGTAGTCACAATGTCCTGCTAGGGACTGCTTGTGATTTACGAACACATACTACTACTAAGTATGTTTTCATTTCCATTGTGAGATGAACCTACAGGATCACACGCATAGACGAGTTAACGAGCTTCATGTCCAGATTCAATGAATCTAGAATGTGACTACCTAGAGTGAATGAATGTACGTGGAACCTAATAAGGGTAACCACGACCTACAGGATCACACGCATGAGTTCATTCTATCTGACATTTATTTTTCTGAGAATAATAAAATGTTATTATTCGAATTAGACATTAAGGATGGGCATTTTTGGTATTTGGCTTTTGCAGGAATTACGTGGGAATTGGTTTTCGGAACAAACTCTCACGCCTATATAATCTCTTTTGACCGAAACCATAGTTACACTTTTTATAGCCGCAAAAATCAATACCCGAAAAAGATTTCTTCCATCCCTTATCTTTAGATTTCTGAAACTTATAAAACGAAGAGCTGGCACTCGCTACTCATTTCGTCGCGTGGATAACGGTAGAGAGCAATTTCTCAAGGGAAGGCTTTTGGTGGTCGCAACATAACATCCAAAGTTAGAAACCATTAAACGAAAATTGTAATTATTTTCGTCCAATTTTCGATTCCTATAGTATGAGCGGATCCTTCCGGGGACGATTCTTGGGTTTTTAGAACGAGTCTCAGCCTATGAACATTTTTTTTTATTTCATACATACATATATCAAATCGAATTCAGATTGTAAGAACAAGGTTCTGATACCACTGTAGGGTCATAGGTAGAAACATGCATAATAAACATATGAATCATCCCCGAAAGGATCCGTTCATACCATAAGAACCAAATATTACGAAAAGAAGCTTACAATTTTTTTGTTGTTTTTGAGTCTGATTTAGTGACAACAACCACCACGACTTGTTCCTCGTGGATTAGTTCTCTACCGGTATCCATGCGACGACACGAGCAGCGAGTGCTAACTCTTGTATTTTTCTGAGATTCGAAAATCTGAGAGAAAAAGGACTACAGAATTATTTGGTAGTGATTGATTTAGTGGGGCTTAAAAACCTTAGTCTAGGTTTCGTCCAAAAGATGTATATAAAGGTCGTGAGAGTTTGTCTCGAGTACAAACTCCCACGTAATCCCAACTTCTTTTGCAAGTGGGAGTTTTTATTGCATAATAACTGACCCAAACCGTGATGTTTTATATCAAGGTTCGGCTTTTTAGCAGATCTTTATCTATCTCGAAATAGTTTCTATGGGAATATACTCAACACAACCCCGGGCAGGCTAAGTATCAATGAAGGCTGAAACACCACAACTAGAGAAACAAGCTAGTTGATACAGTAACTCAAAGAATATGAAGTTCTACCGGAAATTCATAAACAAGTATCTAAGGAATATCCTTAATCAAAATATCAATATATCAAGTCTAACTATAAAAGTGGCCGAAATCTCCCTTAAATAAGTTGAGATTTCGGTTACAACAATAAAGGGAAATAAGAGTCCTTGAAGGATTAGGACTCTTGAAAATAAATAAGAGTCCTTGAAGAATTAGGACTCTTGAATAACAACTCGCTATAAAGTAACAACCTAAACAAGATAATAGGCACATGTTCCTATTATCTTGGCGGCTAGAAAGTAAATAACTACCAAATCTATGAAGAGTCCTAGTTGCATTAGGACTCTTATTAACCAACTAACTAACATATGGACAACATGTCCTTTATTATAGCAACTACTTGCTATACACGAAAATAAGCCTAAATATAGTAAATAATATGCTGAAAATAATTAAAGTCTAGAATAGACTTTAATGTACAAAAGACTAAAATGCCCTTAAAATTCGTCCCCATTCTGGACAGCTTGTTAGGCCAACTTGAACGACAATATTGGATATCAAGAAGGAAGAATATGGTCTTGTTATCTTCATAGAAGTTGTAGATCTGCCTTTTATATTTAATATGCAATTGGAATCAGCTTCATTGGATGCCTATATCGAAAGATATGATCATTATACCAAACAGTAGCAAAGCTGTCCATTCCGTGTACACTTGTGATACTTAAGAGTTTGACTCGTACAACATTCCTAGATGCATTTTAGAGTCCTCTTTGTATCTGATTGCACGTTCCCTTGAGTTGGGCAGCCCCAAGGTTGGTACCGTATCAATAACTCCCTCGTAATCCCAACAAAAATAAAAAACCGAACTCATTATCCCATCAATATTTTTCTCTAATTCGAATAATAACGTTTTATTATACTCAGAAAATAAATGTCAGATACCATGAATTTAGACACTTTCTAGATTTAGTGAATCTAGACACAAAGCTCGTTAACTCTTCTATGTGTGTGACCATGTAATTTCATTTCACACTGGTAATGAAAACATACTTAGTAGAGTAGGTATACATAAGTCACAAACGATCCCTAGCATGGCGTTGCGACTGCCCAGAGTAAATGAATAGTCGGTGGAATGATTACTTAATCTTAATCTACTATTTAATTTTTTTGTCGCACGATATTCTAATTAAGCATAAGGTATGGACATTGTCACCCTTATAAAGTTTAATTGTATTTGTGATCGGTCTCCAGGTAGACTGTTCCAACAAATAATAGTTAATAACCACTTTATTAAATATATTTGAGCACGACCATGTATTTAAACAGTCTTCCCTGTCAAGGGGTCCATGGATATCTCTCTCCAATAAGAGAGGGACAAATCTCTTACAATGTCTCTCACATTCAAGTCATGATAGAATAATACATCCGATCATCATACGTATTAATCACTCGATTAAAAGTAACGTTTGACTGAGTCTAAACATAGCTCTATTCATGATGGAAACAATGAAGACATAAGGTCTAAGGATTCCAAATAGTCTGATACAATATATTCCAATATTTATCTATGATATTATTTATATCCATTACACATGATCAGTAAAACATGACCATCTATCATACATCATACTAGTTTTATTTCTTGTATATAACATTTTCATAAAACTATGGACAATTAGAATAATAATTATATAAGCTAATCAGTTTTACTATCAAATCACATATTTGATGTTCAAAAGCAAAATTCACTACTCAAATAATATACCCAAAATATAAAAAGTACAATATATGCTCATGGTCCTAGGGGCACTACTAAAACCATGCTATATAGATCAAGTTAAGCACATAAAATAGCATCTATTCTCCCCCTTAGACATAGATAAAAAAGAGTTGGGGGAGGGGGTTAAGGATGAGCTCTCATCACAAGGTTATAATCACGGAGCTTTCTACACATGCAAATAAGATCACAAGAGTGAATAAAAAAACATGTTATAGATATCTACAAAAAATTCATACAAGAATATGGAATTTTAAGAACAACAATTGCTATACTAGGATACATGGGGGATTACATAAAGGGAAATATATAAAAGATAGAGTTTAGAAATTTCTCATGGATATTAGATGTCTTGCACTTGTTTTCATCATGCGTTTTCCAGAGGCATTCTTTTCTTTAAGTTGCCAAAGTCCCTTGCACTTCTTCATCTTTGTCCTCTGCTTTGTCTTCCTTTTCTTCAAAGTCATCTCCATTCCTATCATCACTTGAGTTATCATCACTAGCCTCGTCCTCTTCTTCCTCATTCTCTTCTTCATCACTTTCTTTCACTAGTGTTGATTTCTTAGTCTTTTTGTACTTTAACACATTATCAACCTTGTTCTATCTTCCATCCTTGTTTCTATGTTTCCAACCTTATGCTCTAAATTATCCATTCTAGAGTTGCAATTTTCTTTGAAGGAGTTCAAGTTTGTGTGGATTTGAAGGAGTAACTCATGGCTTGCTTGGTTGGATGAGGTCTCACTTTGCCTTTGGTACGCAATATCTATATTAGCAAGTGTATTAGGTCAATGTTGCAGTAGTCAATGTCGATCCCACATAGATTAACGATTAATCACTTTCTAAGTAAATAATTCTACTATGATCAAAAGAAAATAAAATAAATCCATTGATTGATGGTGATTTAAAGAAGTTTGATATGACGAAGGTCTAAGGAACATACATTCACTAAATTAACCAATATATTATCCTAACGATATGTTATTCTAGAGTGTGTTTCATTAATCGATTGATTTCCTATTATATCTAATAACCTCTTTCAAGGCTTATCAAACCTATTCTCATGAATAAACCAACTATATTTCTATGTTGATTTTTACCCACAAAAGCGTATTAAACATATGAAATCATAAAGATCGCACAAACCATACAAGTACATGTCTATCTTACATACAATTTATGCTCAGATTATTTAACCTAATTAACGAGGTCAGCTGTCGCAAACCTTCCAAGTTAATGTAAAGATAATTTGAGTGGTAGCTAATCACACAAAAGCATTAAGAACAATAATAATAAATTAATTCTACAACACTCATCTAATAACAAGATCAAGAGAATAACATATAAAATTAATCTAGTTACATCATGGTCTTAGAATAAACATTTAGCTCATACTAGTGAAGAAATTCAATAACAAATTAAAATAGAGAATATAAAAAAACATCCCTGAATTCGAATAAAGCCTCAAACTTGAAATCAAAATAATCTTCAAAAGTACGGAAACAATAAAAGCTTCAATCTTGTCTACGAAATTTGTAAAAAAGAACTCTAAAGATTAACCCTAGAAGAGGGTTAATTCTAGAGAAAAACTAAAACCTAGAATAATCTAATAATGATTGAATTCCTCTCATAAAACTATTAAAGAGTATTTATAATAATAGAAACCTACTAGCTTAAGGAAATTGACAAAATATCTTTAAAATAACTAACATAGACGATTCTTTAAAGTAGTTTCCATAAACCAAAACTCTTCAAATCTGTAGAACACATCTTTCCTATTCCAACATCTTCTTTATTCTTTCTAATTCTGCAAGTTCGTTTCACTTTTGCCCTTCAAAATTACCATTTTGCCCTTATAATAAAAAACACAAAGAAGTGAGGATTATACCATTCTAACCTCAAAACTCAAAATAACAATACATTTTAAACACAAAATCACTATTAAAATGGAATAAATAATAGATTATTTCACGAGTTATCAGCCTTTCAACCCTTCTTTTTCTTATTAGTGGAACTTCTTCCTCAATATTCTCTTCTTGATCTTCCTAATTTCTCCTAACCTCAACTTGCACATCAAATTCGTCACCTTCTTCCATATGCACATCTTCATTTACTTGGACTTCATCTTCTTCTTCTCTTTCTTGAGGTTCATTAGGCCTTTCAGCCATTCTAGCATCAATTATATTCTTGATTGTGTCACTGGCCTTTTGACTAGCCCTATAGCAAAAGCCCCGCCAACAACTCCTCGTCGGTGCATTTGCTTTGGAATTTCCAATTTCCACCCACAAGTATCATGCGCATGCTATGAAAATGTCCTTCATTGTATATGTTGTACCTTTGATCTCTTGGCATCGGGTTTGTGAGTTTGAGCTTGAACTTCTTAAATAGCATTATGAGCATACTTTTATAAGGTAGGAAATTCTTAGCCCCCTTAACACACACTCACTAAATGTTTCAAAGCTAAATACCCAAAATTTGCTTTTCTCCTCTATACAAGCCATTGCATAATAATCATTTGAAGGTAGGTGATGGAGCTTTTGTGGCCTTTGATAGGTAGGACCACATTAGACACCATGTGATGAACAATAAGACCATATTCATTGAGTTTATTGGTCTCTCTCTCTCTCTCTCTCTCTCTCTCTCTCTCTCTCTCTCTCTCGGTAGACCTACTAAATGCCCCATTTATGTTGAAGTTAGTCTTGAAGCTCTTCATCGGGCACACTCCAGGATTTATCATAATGTTTAATTGCGTCTTCATCAAGTTCTACCCCAATAACTTCACACAACATAGCTTCTGAGAAGCTAAAATGCAAACTATCTACACTAGATGTCCACCAATATTCACAATCTTCCCTTCTACCAACTTCTCTTAAATTGGCACAAAACTCATAAATAGAAAGAGGATACAACTCACACACATGAACAAATAGGTTTAATCACCCCATCTCACTAAATAGCTCCATAATCTCATCAAGCCCCTTTTCCAAAGTTGTAGCATCTCCAACATACACCGGAAAAATTCCTCTTTTATCCTTCACTAATGTATTATAAGTTTTCTTAGCTAGAGGAGTGTAGAATTGAGGTGATACATTTGTGGTATTTAACTTAGACTACTCTCCTTGATGTTGTGGAGGCCTTTGAAATGGCGTGCGTTCGGTAATTCGGTTTGGTATCGGTACGAAATTTCGGGACGATATTCGGTTTTGTAATTTTTTTATTAAACCGAACCGAACCATAATAGTTTGAAAACGGAAATTACCAAAAAAAAATAATTTCGGTTCAGTTCGGTTCGGTTCGTTTCCGTAAAAAAAGAAATAACAAATTCAAATTTTAGTGCAATATAATAATTCAAACGAACTCATGGCTACTTATCACTTTTAGATATCCCAACAAATATTGTAAAAATTTTGTACCAAAAGCTAAAACACAATTAATATAGAGGGAATACACATTATAAAAACATAATTGATGGTCATTTAAAATGATTAGTGGCTCAACACAGATACATATCTTAACATATTTGTTCACTAAACACTACCAAACATAAATTAAAACTAACAACTCCCATCAAGTAATGGAAGAGACTGTATAGTAATTTCTTTTGAAATAAAACAATTAATATAATAAAATATATTGATACGAGACCAAGCCAAGGGTAGCCCTACTTAAAAGATCCCCTTGTGAACATTCAAGGACCGATGACAAGATCAAGAACAAGAAAGACTTTAGAGAATATTGCAACGATGATCCGAGACATTAAAGTTAAAGAGGAAGTGAACCTTCAACTAGAAGATGATGACAAAGTCAACCTCTTAAATTTCAAGAATATACAAATCGGCCCAAAGAAGCAAAGTGGCTAAAAAGGGCATTTTGGTCTTTTTACACATTAAAGTCTATTCTAGCCTATTCTAGACTATTCTAGACTTTAATTATATTCAGCAATGTTATTTATTTTATTCTTAGGTGTGTGTAGCCTAATTTCTTTAATAAAGGACATGTTGTCCAAGTGTCTGTTAGTTAGTTATTAAAGAGTCCTCATACTTCAAGGACTCTTCATATGTTTGTTTGTTATTCTAGCCGCCTAGAATGCAAGATAATAGGACATGTTATATATTATCTTGTTTAAGTGTTTTATTTGATAGCAAGTTGTTTTCCAAGAGTCCTAATCCTTCAAGGACTCTTCCTTTTTGGTTGTAACCGAAATCTCAACCTATTTAAGGTAGATTTCGGCCACCTTTATACTTACGTTAGATATATTGATATTTTGGTAAGGTTATTCCTTAGCTTATCGTGTCTGAACTTCTATGTAGAATTTCATTCATTCTTTGAGTTACTGTATCAACATGTTTAGTTTCTCTTGTTGTGGTGTTTCAGCCTCCATTGTTAATTAGCCATCCTTAGTGTTGCATTGATTAAATTCCCTTAGAAACTAGTTCGAGAATTGAAGAAAGATCGGGCTCAAACTTAAGTCGAACCTCACGGTTCTTCATCATATATTTTGAAATTTTTTGGTAATTCGGTTTTCAAAAATGAAAAATCGAATGCCAAACCTAAATTTTGAAAATTTCGATAAACCGAACCAAATATACCAAAATACCGAACCAATTAACAAATTTCAATTCAGATCGTTTCGGTTCAGTATTTCGGGTATACCAAATAGTGAACACCCCTAGGTGAGGGTGCATTCATTATCGGACCACGTTTAATCATCGGAGTAGGATCAACTCCTTCTTGGATTACCCCTCATTTTTGCAAGATGTTTTTGTTTTATCCTTTATAGAGTGGGATCAACTCCTTATTGGATTGAAATCCCCTTTTCTATAAGTCTTTTAATGGGTAGTTTCCTTTTCACATGATTTTTCTTTGTTGGAGAATTTGAAGGTTTTGATGGAGGATTTGAGGGTTGATTTGCCTTCATGATATGGAATAAAGAAGACTTGTGAAAGGAATTGAAGTTTGGTTTAGTGTGGCATTAATTTTGAGAGAGGATATGAGAGGGCTTGAGAGTACTTTTTTTTTTTAGAGAGGGAAGTGAAAGGTTTTGAAAATATGAGTTTAAAAACCCCTTTAAAATCTGAATTTAGCGACAATCCGATCGACTGAGACTGCCCTGAGGTTGTCCGGGCCGCGTCCGAACCATTTTGAATTTTTTTCTACATCGACTTCTGTCGAATGGGGTTGGGTTGTGGTCGACCGGAATTCCAAACATTTGCCTTGTAATTTTAACCATTACTCTGGTCGACCGGGATTGCCCGTTTCCGGCAAAATAAGACATTTTTGGTACCTATACTCTCTTGGGTCCTTGAGGGTAAGTGATAGGACACTTTATAGCCCACATAGATTTTGCACCTCTTTCAATCCTTATCTTGATGATGCAACAATTAACATGGTGACCATATATGCCACAATAAGAGCAAGACACGTTAAGCATAGTGGAAGATGTAGCCCTAACCTCAAAAAAATTAAGATGTGTATTCTTGTGTTTGTGTTTGTACTCTAAACACTTATAATCATGAGAGACATGTTGAGCACTAAACATATTATCAAGAGTATCTCTAGAGCAAGAGCACTTGTGAACATAAGAGTTTAGGATATCAAGTTTATGCTTTAAGAGATCATAAGAGTTTAGGAGTTTGCTACTATGTCGCAAAGACAATGCTCACGTCCTAACATCAATTCACCTTTTGCTCGAAAGAGGTTTGCTCCCACAATGGGACCTACCAATACTTTTAGTCCAGGGGTAAGTACTGGAGCTAACATGGTTAGCATTGGGGGAGCTGCAAGAGCATCAGGCGGTATCAAGCTACGACGATATGTAACAAGTGTGGTAGAAGACACCTGGGGGAATGTCATTGGGACAGCAGAACTTGTTTCAGAAGTGGGAAACCAAGACATGTAGTCCATCAGTGCACCATGCCAATTCCAACTACTGGCAGACTTCAGCAGTAGCACCAATGGTTGGTGATACAAGATAGAAAGCAAATGCTCGGGTTTTTACACTAACTCAACAAGAAGCAGGGGATGCTTCTGATGTGGTCACAGGTACACTTCTAATCAACTCGGTACCTACATTTGTACTATTTGATTGTGGAGCTACCCATTCTTTTGTGTCACATAGATTTGCTAAAGTACTTAAGACCTCTCCAACTTGTTGTTTGGACACCTATAGGGTAATGGTACCTAATGAAAAAAATTTAGAGTCTAATTTTATATATAAGGAATGTGGGTAGAAATATACTCTAAGGACTAGAAGCTGACCCTATACAATTATCAATGGTAGACTATGATGTAATTCTGGGTATGGACTGGTTGTACGCTAATCATACCTTAGTGAATTGCCAAGAAGGAAGGTTCAATTTACAGTTGGGGAATAAGAGGTGGTAGAGTTTCTCGGTTCTAATAAGAAGAAGATTGGTCGTAACATGCCTGTAATCTCAGCGATAAAGGCGAGAAAGTTTATCAAAAAGGGCTGCAAGGCTTTTCTTGCTTATGCAGTGCTGAAGGATAATAAGAAGGAAAACTGACTTGAAGACGTTCTTGTAGTGAGGGAGTATGGGGATGGTTTCCCGACGATTTTTTGGGTATTCCACCTGCCCGGGAAATTGACTTTGAAATCCAACTACAACCCAGTGCAGAGCCAATCTCTAAGGCCCCGTACCGTATGGCACCTGTGGAGTTGAAGGAGTTGAATGATCAACTCCAATAACTTATTGACAAGAAGTTCATAATTTCGAGTGTCTCACCTTGGGGCTCTCCGGTTGTATTTGTGAAGAAGAATGATGGAAATATGAGGATGTGCATAGACTACCATGAGCTTAACAAGATAACAATTAAGAACTTATATACCCTTCCTTGCATCGATGACTTGTTTGATCAGTTGAAAGGTGCAGAAGTATTCTTTAAGATTGATCTAAGATTGGGTTAACATCAACATTGAATCAAACCCGAAGACATTCCCAAAAGTGTCTTTCGAACTCGGTATGGACAATATGAGTTCCTTCTTATGTCATTTGGTATGACTAATGCACCGGTGACTTTCATGGACATGATGAATCGGGTGTTTAGGGATTGTCTATATAAGTTCTTGGTGGTTTTCATCGACGACGTTCTGATTTACTCACCGTTGGATGAAATTCACGAAGAGCATCTTAGAGTGGCGTTAGAACTTTTGAGGAAGGAGAAGTTGTATGCCAAGTTTAGTAAGTGTGAATTTTGCTTGAGGAGCATATCATTTTTTGGGCATGTGGTATCAGCTGAAGGGGTGTCAGTGGATCCAATCAAGATCGAGGCGAATGTTGACCAGCCTCGACCAAAGACAGTGGCAGAGATTCGAAGTTTTCTGGGGTTATCCGGGTATTACCGAAAATTTGTTGAAGACTATTCCAAGATTGCTACACCGTTGACGATGTTGACATAGAAATAGGTGAAGTTTGAATTGTTAGAGGAATAACCGGGTCAAAACAGTTTGTGCAGCGAAAATAAAGTGACCCGCCTCTAATAGGATCTATCACGAGTGAGAACCTAAGACTATGGGATAGTATTATACCTTTAGAAGTGCTAGGATAGCTGAAACAGTTTCAGCTGCAGTTTGTTGTCACGAACGGAACGCCACCAACGCAGGCTCCGTCTCTCCCAATATCCACTTGATCTTCCGGGGATGGTCTTCTACCGCTTGGTGCTAGCCAACGCCTCGTAGAAGTCTTGAAGACACTCTTCTAGATGGAGTATGAATGTATGACCTTTTAGAAGAACAAGAAACAGTTTTCTTACTTCTTTTCTATTAGCCAAAAGCTAGAAAACAAGTATATGAAAAGCTGTCTTTTCTTTTCTTACTAAATGTTCTCTCTTCTCTAAGCTTCCAAAAGCTGGAGAAAAACTGACTTAGAATACTAGGAAAAATCAGTATTCTTCCTAGTCATTCAATGGAGAGTGGGGAGAGAAAAAGGGGGAAGTGGGAGATCATGGAGGAAACCACTCCTCCACTTTCTCTACCATTTCAACCTCCTTTCTAAGAGATAAAGTGCTGGAAAATATATCCAATTGTCCAGCCATAAGGTCGGTCCAAATGGGTTGGTCGCCCCAATCATATTGGTCGGCCCAACCCGATTAAGGGCCCAATCCAATTCCGGCCCAATCGAATTGGCGCACCTTAGATTAAATGTACTCCAACATGAATGGGGTTCAGATTGTGAAGAAAATTTCCAGAAGTTGAAAGAGCGTTTTACTACTGAACCGATTTTGGCACTACCTGAAGAGTCTGGGCTTTTACTATCTACAGTGATGCATCAGGCATAAGGTTGGGGTGTGTTTTAATGCAGAATGGTAAGATAATAGCCTATGCTTCGAGACAGTTAAAGCCATATGAAAAGAACTACCCTACACATGACATAGAATTGGCGGCGGTAGTATTTGCCTTGAAGATTTGGAGGCACTATCTTTATGGAGAACCTTGTGAGGTGTTTACCGATTACCAAAGCCTAAAGTATATTTTCACCCAAAAGGAACTAAACATGTGACAAAGGCGATGGTTGGAGTTGCTTAAGGACTAGAACTTCACGATTAGCTACCAGCCGGGGAAAGCTAATCGGGTAGCCGATGCCTTAAGTATAAATAATTCGGGACAACTAGCATGTTTGATCACCGAGCAACCAAGTTTGATAGCGGATTTTGAGAAGCTGAGTTTGGAGGTCATTTATTATGTGCTAATTTGATGTACAATTGTTTAGGGTGGCTTAATAAATGAACATAACTTAGGAGACTTAAGTGTAGACTTGAGAGAACTTATGGGGTGGTTTGACACATTTTGAAAAGGTGTCTCTTGGGTAGTTAGTGCAGGAATTTTTGGGAGTTATAAGGGATGAGAGGCTAGAGAAAGGAAAGAAAGAAGAAAATGAGAGAAAAAACATGGAAAGGAAAATCTGGAAAAAAATAGAGAGCTTTGAAGGAAAATCATAATTGAAGTGGTAATTGGATTCCGAATTTAATAATTCTTGTTACCAATCAAATCTAACTGATAAGGCTACGCGTAAGAAGAAACGGGGGTAGATTTTCGAGTTCCCAATGAACAGATTTTGTCTTTTAAAGTTGCTACATTTTTGCTGATTTTTGGTATTATGCTTAGCTTGCTTTTATTCTAAGTAAGACTCTTCACTCTTGTATTTTCTGTCCTAAAATTCATGAAATGTATACTTTACACTTATGGAACTGTGTATTGGAATTATTTTAAAGTCATGATTTCCTGCATAGGATGAAGCGTTGAATTTACATACTTGTATGTTGATTATTGAACTTGATAATACATGTTAATTGTCATATTTATTCATGAACATTTGAGTCTACTTGCTAATGCTTTTGGAGTCTAAAATGTTATGTGTTATATAGTCGTCACTGGTTGAGCTCTTGTTTAGGATGGACCTCATTGCACGATTCTTTCAAATGTGCATATTGAGTGATTGTCGTTAAACCAGTGAGTTCTCGGCAGGAGTGAATCGAGTTGATGGTGAGGGCCCGTTCTTAACCGGGATAAATGTTAAGGACTACAAACGGTCTTTGTTGAGTCCACAGTAGTGGAGAAAGACACAATACGAAGGAATTCTTAAATTGTGAGCCCTGCGTTTAGGAGAAACTGAACCCTTGTATTGCACTGAAAGCTTCTCCTTCTAGGCTTAAAAGTTGGGGGCTTTGTAGTAACTGTTTTAGAGTTGTGATTAGATAATTGAGCTATACCTTGTGAATGTTGTGGCATAGTATGCGTCGTAGTCGACGGATCCAATGTTGTGTATGTCCGTATGTTGAGATAAGTGAAATCATGAAGCGTGTGTCACATTTCTGATGTGCAAATGTTGGATTTAACGAGTACGATTTATGTCTTACTTATTATTCATATGCATATATGCATCAAAACTGTGTATTTTGGGGTGAAAATTCGGATTGTGCAGAAATGCACTTTTCCTTATCAAAATTTCGCTAAAAGGTGACTGACTGGATCTCGGTCGACCTATCCATCGCCCGACTCAAAGTAATGAGAGGAAAGGGACGAGGGAAGTGTCTGAGTAGGTCAACCGAGTTAGTGAACCCCTCGATCGGTTGGTGATATTGGTCAACCGGACTTTGGGCAGTGCGTTGTCCTGTTTTTCTAAAGACCATTATCCAGGTCGACCGAAGTGGAATATTCTGTCTTTTATGTTTTCTGACTGTCTTGATTCCTTCTAGTGATTTCTAAAGGTTGTCCGGGAAGGTTTCATGAGTAAAATTTGTCTAGTGAAGAGACCTAAACTTGCATTTTTCACACTTGATTTGGGAAGTCGGGAAAAGTGTTTTTAGTTTCATTTAATGTTTCATCCCAATGGTGTTAATGCTTACTGGACTTTATGGCTCATGTCTTTACTTTCTTTTATTTGCAGATGATGAGTTACCTGAAGAAGGTGATTATGTGGAGCATTGGGATGTGGATTTCCTTGAGTGATCCAAAAAAATAATGTAATAGATTAACTTCCTTTTTAGTACTTGAACTTGGCTTGTAATAAATAATAGTTAACTCACTTTATTAATGTTGGCTTATGTATAACTCTGATAATTAATGTAAGCATTTATGTTCTTTTAGTAATAGTAAAATGAACTTGACTATTTATGCTTTGGTTCTGTGCCTCATTGGCATATGACGTACTGCCAGGTCATCACCCGGTTTTGGGGTGTGATAATAACATGAGTGATATCTTGGGCTCCTTGAGGGAGTGAGACTAACACTACAAGAAAACTATGTAACAAGGACGGACGTTTCCGTCGCTAAACTCAGTTTTGCGACCGAGTAACGACCGAATTACGTGGTCGTGTATTTTTCGTCGCTAAGCAATTTAGCGACCGAATACCGACCGAACTATAGCGACCGTATATTAGGTCGGCATATACCAACCGAATACTGACCAAATAGTCAACATTGTTGACGTTTGACTTTGACATGTTACCGACCGAAAGTTTAGCGACCGAATATTAGGTCGGTATATACCGACCGAATGGTCAACATTGTTGACGTTTGACTTTGACTTGTTACCGACCGGAAGGTTAACACTGTTGACGTTTGACTTTGACTTGTTAACGACGTAATACCGACCGAAAGTGTAGCGACCGAATACCGACCTAATAGTCAACATTGTTGATGTTTGACTTTGACTATTTAGCGACCGAATACCGACGGCAATTCCGTCGCTAAATTGTTTTTTATTTTAAAAAAAAATATCTGAAATTTAATTAAATCCCTATTATAAAAAACAGCAATATGCACAGAAATACAAACCAGAAACAAGATTAATAAGATCCCAAATATAAAAAATAATCAATAATCCCAAAAATAACATTACATAACCAATTATCTTACTAAAAACACAAGTTTACACTTCTCATTTACATTACAACACTCACAATCAAAGCGTGCACTTTGAATTACAACACTCACAATCAAAGTGTGCACTTTGAATTACATTACAACACTCACAATCAAAGTCCACTTCTCATTTACATTACAACACTCACACACTTTGAATTATCAAAACTCACAATCAAAGTGTGCACTTCTTATTTACATTACAACACTCACAATCAAAGTTTACATTTCTCATTAACTCCTTGATGTCATTTATATGTATATCCTTGGAAATGCATGAGTTGCAATCTGAAAATTGAAGAATCAAATTATTTTATAGCAATAAAATTACCACTTTGAATTATGTTAAAAAAGTTATACAATACGACAATTAATTTATGGTAATAAAGTACTAAAAAATAAACTAAAAAATATTACTCACCTTCAATATTACAATTCCAAGAAGCGAGAAAGACAATAATCATTCTAAATCATCCTCTGACATAAATTCATCATCTTCTTCATAATTGTCATCACCCGACATAATTTCATCATCATCATCATCATCTTCATCAACACGGCTCGTACCGGCCACAAGTACAACTTCAATTTCCCCTGACCGGTGTGCAAGTTGACCAACTTCAGCAACAGTTGGATCAATGTGACTGGTCTCCTCCTCGCGTACTTCCTCCTGATACGGTACCGGAACACCAGGAACATCAACTAAATTGGTTTGGAAGGACAAACAGCCAACCAATCAGCCCTACATGTTGTCTTACTACCCGGATAAGGTGTGTAGTAGACTTGTTGACATTGGGAAGCAAATACCAATGGATCGTAACCCTGGTACGTTCTTTTCCTATGGATTTCTACAAGTTTATATTGAGAATGCACCCTCAAACCTCGATTTGGAGTAGAATCAAACCAGTCACTTTTGAAAAGAATTATTTTTTGGTCAGGTACTCCAGCAAGTTCAACCTCAATGACTTGCTTCAACTCTCCGTAATAATCTCCTTTAGCCCATACCCCGCTGTTTGTCGTTCCTTTTCCATCGATGTGGG
This sequence comes from Vinca minor, assembly GCA_026122235.1. Lineage (NCBI taxonomy): Eukaryota > Viridiplantae > Streptophyta > Magnoliopsida > Gentianales > Apocynaceae > Vinca > Vinca minor. The sequence goes on from JAOCZM010000185.1 coordinate 71,833, forward strand.
CTTTTGTGTGAAATCTATAACCATTAACAACGTAACCGGTGTATGACATCACTCTCCTTGCCGGCCCCCATGACAGATTTTTCAACAACCATTTGGAAAAATAATTATAAACCCGACTTTGAAGTTCTTCCTTCGTTATCTGCGGAGTTTGGTCATGTACTTCACTGACAAATTTCCTGAGTTGCAAATTAAATGACAATATTATTATTTGGCTACTTTTAATTATATAACAAAAATGAAGCAATAGATGGGTTTACTTACTGAAGATATGGTTCGACCTCTTCACAATTCATCAGGATATAATTCATGGCTGTTTTATAATCTGTATAAGATAATAAAATCTTTTCTTTTTTTCCAAATGATCTTCCCCGGTAAGTTGCAAATTGATAATACATCTGGTTCACTTGTCTCGTCTTCACCGTCATTTCTCCCAATGGTTGTAACTTTCGTTTTCACGTGGGGTTCGAAATAATAGCTAAAGAATGTATCAGCTTCTTCGACCAAGTATGTATTGCAAATTGAACCCTCAACTCTGGCCTTGTTTTTTATCTTCTTTTTAAGATGGTGCAGGTATCTGATTAAAGCATAAGTAGTTAATCACATTGTAAATACGTACATGGAAAATAAAAATGAAGTTGAAATCATAAAAACATTGGTTGTTATCTCTCGAACGGGTACATCCACCTAAACTATACCGGGCCACCAACCTTGGCTTCGTACGGAAGGTGAACCGGCAAGTGTTCCATCACGTCAAAAAATCCCGGAGGAAATATTCTTTCTAACTTGCACAATAAAATAGCAATAGTGTCCTCCAATTCTTGCATATGCGCCACACGCAACTTTGGGGAACACAAATCTCTATAGAACAGACTAAGTTCAGCCAAGGGTCGGTCCCCAAACACTTACCGGTAGTACTTCTCTAAGTGTTATAGGGATAAGTCTCTCCATGAATACATGTGAATCGTGACTCTTCATTCCAGACATTTTCAACTCTTTCATATCAACACATCGCGCCAAATTCGATGCATATCCATCTAGGAGCCTTAATTCTTTAACCCCATGCAAAACCATCTCTTTTTTTGCCTTGGTAAGAGTGAAACATTCCTTCGGTTTCGTTGCTTTACCTCGGCCATCGTTTTTAATATTCAATTCCAGACGACTACAATACCTTTCTGAAGGGATTCATGGGCGGAAACTCGTTCCAAACACCCATGGATCCTCCCCTGAAGGATCCGCTCATATGAAACAATTCGAAAAACAGTAAGAAGAACTTACGTTTAGGATTCAAGAAGCTACTTCTTGAATGGAGGATGACGTTTCTTGGATCGGATGCTGCTACTGATTGATCTCCCTTTGCGGAAAGTCCCTCTACCGGTATCCACGCGACGAAACGGGCAGCGATTGCTAGCTCTTCTTTTTCTGAGATTCGGGAATTAGAGAGAAAAGGGAGAGGCAAGAATAGAAAACGGTTTTCTGATTATGTGTATTATTTCGGCTGAAAACATTAGTCATCTAGGTTTCGGCTAAGAGGTGTTATATAGAGTGTGAGAGTTCGTTACTAGAACAACTCCCACCTCTATTCAACTTCTCTCGGCAGTGGGAGTCTCAGAATCCCACGTTCCCTAGACTTTCGCTGGTAGTGCGAGTCCTTATCGGATAATAACTCCCACGTAATCCCAGCTATGGGTAAAATACCGAAATTGCCCCTATCTCTAATTCGAATAATAAACACTTTATTATTTTCAGAAAAGTGAATGTCAGATACAACGAACCTAGACACATTCTAGATTCATTGAATCTGGACATGAAGCTCGTTAGCTCGTCTATGCGTGTGACCCTGTAGGTTCATCTCACAATGGCAATGAAAAACACACTTAGTAGTAGTGTGAGTTCATAAATCACAAGCGCTCCTTAGCAGGACATTGTGACTACCCAAAGTGAATGAATATACAACGGAACCTAATATCAATCCACTATTTAATCCCTTTGTCCTGCGATATCCTAATTAAGCATAAGGCATGGTGGTCGTCACCCTTATTAAGCTTAATTGTATTTATGCTCGATCTCCAGGTAGACTGTTTCGACAAATAGCATTTGATAACCACTTTATCAAATACATTTGAGCACGGCAAATGTATTTGATAATCGGTTGTGATGAAAAAGTTTCGATCAAAGATTGAAGCAAATCAAACCATAAACGATGAGAATTTCTGCGGAAATCAATGCTCTGATACCATGAAGAAATGAGAGGGAAAACTGAGAAAAAATTTCTGATATTTCTTATTGTGTAAACAACCACCTTTACAAGATATTTATAGAGTTTGTTAGGACAAATAACTAACTCACTTTAATGCTAAAACTAACTCTAATCTGCATCTAATTAAATTACAAAAGAGTACTACATACTACCAACTATGTACAATCCGGGTACAACCCATTACTCTTTTGACCCGCGTGTTTTATAATTCGGATCAGTCTCAACATGTGTTCGAGTCCCACTAGACACATATTGCTTCAGCTTTATTCATTCTTTTCTTCCTTTGTAGAAATGCTGGATATATGCATTTGAACATAGTAACCTTCTTCATATCTTCAACAGATTGAGTGAGTTTTTCCTTCTAGGAACATTTGAGTTTTTCCTTTATCAGTAGACACAGAGGCAGCATGTACTTGCTTAGGGGAAGCAACGACAGGGGAGGGGTGGCTGTTTTGTCTGTTATGTACAGCGAGGGGACCAATTGCTGGTGGAATATCAGACATGGTGAGATTGGGAGAGAAACATTATGAGATTGGACAAGGAGTGAAGGAAACAACGAAAAATGGATTGGGAGGAGCAGGGAAAGTATTGCTTAATGTAGTAGTGAAAGGGTTGAAACTAGAAGTGAGGGGCTAGGAGGGTCAGGGGCTTTTCTGGCTTCATTCACTTTTTGACATTTGAAAACCAATCATTTTATTTAATTTTATGAAAGGTTTACAAGTGCAATAGCTCGTGCAAGTTAAAGAAAAAGTGTGAAACATGAAAAACATAATGTTCAATAGTAGTCTTCATGGCGATCTCGGATCTCTAGTCTATGACTTGAATGGAGGAAAAATACAAACAGATGCACTTACACATTTCCCTCTCTTGAAAAGATTAGGAAGAAAGAAAAACAACGATTTAGGATCTCCAGTTTAGGACTCGGATGGAGGAGCTAAGGTGTTCCCAATATCAATCACGAATCTATATCGTACATCACCCTTCTTCAGGCGTTCCATTGCTGCATTTACATAGTCCATTGGGATAATCTCAACATTTGCAGTGATATTGTGTTCTGCTGCAAAATCAAGCATCTCTTCAGTCTCCTTTGGACTTCCGCAAACACTTGATGCCACAGTTTTTCCTCCTGTTTAGAAATGATTTCGAAACATATTCGAGCAATTAGTAGATTGTCCAAACACTATAAGCTTAATTATGTAGGGAATTTTAACAAATTAATGGATGCAAATTACTAGAGTAAAAACATCATCAAGTTTTCCTTTAAAATATAATTTCAGATGTGCTTACCGGCCATGGTTAAAGGGAAAATTCGATAGAATTGTTAATCATTTGTGGAACTTTGAGAGATTAATGAATGGGAATCATAATAAAAACATCATGGTTTTTTTTCACATGTACAATAGAAGGGAAAAGGTGCTTACCCATTGCTAAAGGAAAAATTGGTAACTCATATGAGCCCACTGTAGCTCCAACCAGTATCAACTTTGAGTGATTTTTCAGTAGCCATATTAAGGGCTCAATAGGATGGATAACTGGAACTGTATCAATAATTCCATCCAAGGTTTCATTGGCAGCCTAAACAAAACCAAGTAACAATTTCAATGCTTAGGTTAATCTCTTATTGGGCATGTTTCGTCTTCAAACAGAGCCCCGAAATTTATTTAATTCAGTTCGCCCCCCGAACATTTTGTGTGGCATACTGTGTAGTTTTTTGCCCCCAACCAAAAAGTTCTGGCTTAGTCCTTGTTTAAGGAAGGATAAAATTGTTAAATGTGACTAAGACAATTTGTCTGCCCTTAACAATTGCCAAAATAATTTTATGTAACTTAGACAATTTGTCGGAAATCAAATAATAAAAGTACTAGTAGTAGTACTTACCTTCATTTGTTCAACGTTACTACTGACCAAGAACGCATCAGCACCAAGACAATTAATAGCTTCATCCTTCTTACTTGGAGAGGTGCTAATAACAGTAACTTTAGCGCCAAAAGCCTTGGCAAACTTAACAGCTAAATGACCAAGTCCAACAACTCCCAAGTGTATTCCAGACCATAAAATCTCATTGGACTAAATACGGTGATGCCTGCATTGACTAAAGGAGCTCCACCAGCAAGTGAAAGTTTTTCTGGGAAACGGAAAATGTAATAATCATTTGCTACTATTTCATTGGAGAAACCTCCAAAAGTGGGTGTTCCATCCTTATGGTCTATTCCATGAATAGAAATTGAAAATAGGTTAGAAAATCAGATAGAATACTAATGGTATAAGACAGGGTAACACAACACATAAAGCGTCAATTGTCAGCAAATTCTTCAATTTCAGCACAAATTAACAAAATCCGATTATGATTCCGATGAAGAAGATCATGGCACAAATTTAGTATCTGAGTATGTAAAATATTAATTGAGTCTGTAATTATTATTTCGTTGTGTGATTTTTGAAAAAAAAAAACGAAAAAATCGAAAAACTAAAAACGTGTACAAACTTCAAAATCAACTTTTTCTCTTATCTCAACCACCTAGTTTAGTAGTGGGTAGTGCTAGTTTAGGCTTACTATTGATAAAGTGACATATTGGTCTTACAAGACAAAAATGTCACTATTCTTGGTACCTAGTTAGATCTTAGTAATTTTATTTGTTTTCGAGTCCGGATTTCAAGTCCGAAATCGTGTCTTGTAAATTTCTTGTACATTATGTTTGTTTCGAGTCCGGATTTCAAATCCATCACGTGTCATGTACTGTTTATATTTTTGTTTCGAGTCCGGATTTCAAGTCCGAAACGTAGCTTGTAAGTTTCCTGTACATTATTTTGCTTTCGAGTCCGGATTTCAAATCCACTTTGTAATGTTTGCCTATAAAAGGCAGTGTAATCCCTCTGCTTTCCTCAGAAATTGATGAGAGAAAAAGTTAGTAAAATAAAGAGTTTGTTCCACAATTCTCTCTCTTGTTTTCTTCCCCTTTGTTTTCATATGATCTTCAAACTTTCTTAGATTTCACGTAGAGTTTTCAAGTCTTCTTTCTTCTTTCTTCTTTTGTTGTTTCAAAGTAATAGTAGTATTTGTAAAACACAAGAGGGGGGTGAATTGAGTTTTAACTAATCTTGTAAACTTTTTTAAGAATCTTTGCAAAGCTATTGGAAGTTTGAGCAAGATGAATAATAGCAATGCAAAACCCAATCAACAAGACAAAGGATTTAGAGTGGTTCGATTCACTTAGAATCTACATCCACTACCTTGAGCCGCACCCAAGGATTTCAAACAACTTCACTAAGAAGAATGTTTACAAATGTGGCTAACTCACTAAGAGTTTTACAACACAACCACACTACAAAAGCTCACTAAGAACTTGCCCACACAAAGTAGGACTTTACAATTTGCCCACACAAAGTAGGACTTTTACAACAATTACCCAATCACTTAGAAAGGGAATAGAATGTTTAAAGAACAAGATTGATCACTCTTATAAGTGAGAAATATACCTTTGAAGCACAAACAATTTTAGCTCTTGAACATATGAAGTTCACTCTTTGTCTTGCTTTTGAAAGATTGCTCTTGAATGATTTATATCATAGAAATGAAGAGCATTTACTTTGTGAGTGTTTTGGCTTGATGAGAAATCAATGAATATTTGATATGCAAGCCTTGGAGTCATTCTCTAGCTTTGGAGTATTTATACATTTCAAAAATAGGCTGAAAAACGACTCTTTAACGGTAAAAAAACGGCTAGTTTTTCGCAAAGTTCGGTTGACCGAAATCACACCTCGGATGACCCTTCGGATGATAGTTCGGATGAGGGTTCGGATGACCCTTCGGATGAGGGTTCGGATGACCCTTCGGATGATAGTTCGGATGAGGGTTCGGATGACCAACACAGCCTAGGTCGACCGAAGCCACTTTTTACACCTCTCAGTTTCTCTTCGGTTGATCCGAGCTTGAGCTCGGTTGACCGAACTTCTAAGCTTATTTTTCACACGTTTTGAAATCTTTTGAAGTCTTTAGAAGTCTAAAAGGTTTTCCTAAACGGTAACAAGTAAGAACACTTGGAAAACCATTTTAAAGGACTTAGACTTTGAAAAAAAACGCTTTTGAGATATGAACACATTTAAGAATCCTTTTGAAAACGTGTTTGTGTGCATGCAAGACTAGAGGGTAGAGCTTATGTTCATGAGAGCTTTGGTTAGAGCTTTCTAAGATAACAACTAATGACAACAAAGCTAAACTAACCAAACCTAAGTCTTCAATCTTCAATCTTGATAAATGAGCCTTGCATATCTTGAATCTTGATATCAATGGCTTTCAATGGCTTGATTGAAGTACTTAGAGCTTCCAATATATGTTCCAATATTCTATCACAAAGATATAAACATTAGACACAACATCAAGTGTTTGTCCATTATCAAAAACCGAGTTTGATCGCCCTTAGGGCTAACAGTATTAGTTCATGTTTTAAATTACTAGTATCTTATTCTAAATATTAGTCTCTTATTTTAAGTATTTCTTCTATTAGTATGTCTTTTGGTATCAGAGCCATGGTCAGCTAAATTTCCGGTGACTGAATCTGGGGAGCGGGGGAGATTATGACAAGATATCATATTATTTTCAAATGATTTTATACACAGTATCAGTTTATTTTTCAGATGATTAGTAACACTATTTTTGGTCTTTGATTAGTATGATTTGGATTATACCGCAAGTTCTTTAATTCCTCATGATCTCTGACCAGTATGCTCTGAATTATGTCACAATTGCCTTCATTAGGATCTTCTGTGAGTACTTTCATCAGAAAACTGAGGTTTTTGAGAAATTAAAGGATTTTGCGGGTACTTTCAACAGAAAACTAAGAATTTAATAAAATAACTGAACACTTCTGAAAAGTCTACTGATATGGTTCACTGTTTAAAAAGTCATAGTTATGCTAGCCTGACTAGGGAGGCCCGGTCCACTGATCAGTGAAATTCGGGTTGTGCGTCTGATGCGTAAAGATGATTTTTGAAGCATTAATATGTCAAGTTAAAATTATTAAATCCGAAAATTGATTTTATCAGTCCTAAGTTCCCCTTACCCTCGGATTCGGTCCCCTCCCATTTACCTCAATCATGTCTTCAAGCAGTTCATATTCTAGTTTAGTAACTCTTCCGATTCACCTAGAACTAGTTTTTCAAAGTCTCGTTTTCCCAACGTTTATGAGTTAGATTACGTTTCTGAAGATAGTAAATATCCTTTGTCTTCATATCCCGAAGTAAATCCTTACATTATTTATCAAAAAGAAAAACCCAAAAATATTGTAGGTGTGCATCTTAAACAAGTCCTATGTAGAAATCCCGTGTCAACTTCTGTCAAAGACTTCTGTCAAGCATCCAATTTTTTCACCCACAAACTGCCCTCCACCAAAGAAGAACAATACGTAACCCTCCAACTTCCAGAACACTTTCCAAAACGATCCAACTCTTTCTACCGTGTTTCGTTTTCAGATCCAGATCACTGTCCCAGAATTGGAGAATACATATACGGCAACCCTTCACCATCAGATGGCATACAAAGTCCAAAACCATGCCTTCGAACTTCCACTTCCTCCCCAATTACAAAATGGTGATTCCATATTCCTTTCGGTTGACTCTCTTCAGACCCCTCACTGTACTTTTGTTCCCAGACAAATCAAAAGAGAGGAACTCCAAACCCTTCTACCCACCTCTTGGATAACCAGTTATGAAAAATACAGAAACGAAACAGCCAAGCCTATCCAGCACACATAACCCACTTTTACCAAAAAGAATGATGGATCAGTCGAAATTAAATTCCCTAACAGGAATGAGGTTTCTACTGTTTTCCCTACTGAATTAAGTATGATTCATTCTTCTTCTCCGGGTTCACACAAACCTCTGTTTCCTCCCTTAACCACTTTCGATAAGGAGAAGATCAAACATGTCTGGAAAATTCCCAATCCCACTGCGGTTGATGAGAAAGGACAACAAAAGACAATCTCAGTTGCAGAAGCGGCTCTTAACTGGCAGGCAGAAAATGTTGTTGCGCAAAATCAAGCTCTTCAAAGAATCATTTGTAACCAGGAAACTCTCACCTCCCAAGTGTCCAAACAAAGTTCTGATCTTTCATTCTTGGTTCAAAACATTTCAAATGTCCGTAGCAAAGTCGAAGCTATACATCCACAGTTGTCTTACTTGGCCCAATACACTACAGAGTGGCCTCCCCGGATGTCAAAGTTGTTATCAGAAAAGGAGTTTTTACAACACAACTCAAATCCCTTGAATCCCAGCTAGATCAAACTCAGCCAAGCCTATTTTCCCCATCCTACTTCCCGACATCCTCTGTTCAGCCAAAACAGTTCAACCCTTTAATCCCAACCTCTGTCACAACCTACTCACCAGCCTAGCCTTATGGAAAGACTTACCCCAGCACAAAAAGAGACAAGCTCCATCATCAAACCCTGCACCTTTTCCAGTGAACCCTATGAATCCTACTCCAGTAACACCGTTGAACCCTACATCAGTGACCTCTTTGATAACAGACCATCCGAATACCTCATCTTAAGACCCCACAATCGGTGCCTCTTCCTCCTCCATGGTAAAAATGCTATCCTTTGATGAGCCAAACCCAATCTATTCATTCCTCAAGCAGCTCAACCACAGTGACACAGAATCCAGAGCCCCCCAAACCAATCCATGTCATTTCATCCGTCCTCGATTTCTTTGAGGCTTTTGACAATCTTTTCATGATGGGATCAGAACCAGTTCTTGAACCTGTGGATACTCCTATGGAAGATGATAACCCTGCTTCACAATCCCTTAATCCCCTTGTTAGAAACGATTACTACTACAAGTTCACCATTAACGACGTCCCCGTGAAAGATTCCAATCTCTATATGCGTGGCTCACCACTGATATGCATCAATATCCTCTTCATGATGTCCTCAAAAGATTTGTTGCTAGACTTGAAGGAAGCCTTATAGATTTCTGGAACTCCTTAGGAGAATACAGACAAATCCAGTTTCTTTAACTTAAATTTCTCGAAGAAATAATCACAATCCTCAGAGGACACTTTCTGGGGCGAAGCAGGACATGACATCACCATTGCCAGGACCGAATTCCTCAAGATGAAGTGTTGCTCCATTAAACTGAAAAATCTAGAAAAACACTTTGATCGCATGTGCAAAAGGTTTTTTTTTTATCATTAACCAAATTGATGATATCAGCCTGAAACAAGCTTTTGTCAACTCCGTTCCAGAAGAATTGGCCGACGAAACAATGAGGCAAATTTGTAACAAATGCATTGACTGTCAATCCATTACTTTCGGTCAACTATGGCAAATGATGCAACAGGCACTGGAGAAATTGTGTGTGCAAACTAGATTCTGGCTAAAATATCAATCTCATGCTAAGGCTCTTGGTCTAGTCTGTTCTGATAAACACCTATACATTAAGTGTAAAGATCCAAAACCTTGCTCTTGTTCCAGCACAACAAAGTCAAAGAGATATAAGCAGGCAATAGAAAATAGACACCGAAAGTCTAAAGGATTCAAGAAAAAATGGAAGTTCCTGTGAAAAATATCCAACAGGGGAAAGGAAAAACCTGATACATGTTTTTTGTGCAAACAAAAGGGCTACTTTTCCAGAAATTGTCCGAAAAGTTCAAAGAAAAAACAATTAATAACCCGAATCGCTCCTCATCTTGAAAGAGAAGATTATTCAGATGTTGAATCTTTGTTCGAGCTTACTAGTGATCAATCCCCAGGCTTCTTAATGGCAATTTCCTACACAGATGATGAAAAAAGCCATTCTGATGGAGATTCGGATTCTGATGCTTCTAACCCTTTCTTCGTCATAATAGATTCTTTTTCCCAATCAGCTATTTCGTCCACAACAGATGAACCATATCCTCTTGTTTCTATACATATCTCTCATCACAATTCTTTGGCTACTCATGTGATAGCTTTGTTGGATACTGGTGCAGCTGCCACAGTCATTAATCCCGACATCCTTCATGAGGACTGTTGGAATCCATACTTCAAAATCTTCTCCACAGCAAATGGGAGTCAATTTGTCATTGATAAAATCAGTAAACCTATAAACATCCACCTTTTCCCCAACCTAACAATCACTCACCAAGTCCTTGGTTCCAAACTCCCACAAAAAGATCTCGTTATTGGTTTTGACCTTCTGAGCCAAAGTCTCACTGGACAAACTCTGAGTTTCACATAACACCTCCGTTTGATAATTTTTTATAGGTTTCATCTAACGAGTAAGAGACGGATCGTGCAGATATGATTTCTCAGGCGGGTATTTTTTCTCAACCATTGAAGGTTTTGCAACCACCGGCGGTGACTCCCAGCATTTGTACATTTTATTTTTCTTGTCTTCCCCCTGACGTGGTTGAATCCATCTTGGATCTCACTCTCCCCCTTAGAAGTACTCTCAATTATAAGTTGTTTCACATACTTCTTCTGAGACACCATGGCCCCTCAGTTTTCCGAGGGATTTCAAACCATCCAGACTTCCCTTTTGCTACCATCTTTCATATCTGTAAATTATGGTCACTCCCAAAACTGGCACTTTGTGATTTTTGGTACTTTCTCGAAGCACACAAGATAGCTTTTGTCTTCAACAACCAAAAACTATACTCCTATCTCTGGTGCAGTGACCAAGCCAAAGACTTTTCCCCGAAAAACTTATCCTGTTCAAAATCCTGAACTGGTTCCTTCCTACATCTGGTTGGTTTCGTTTTCTTAGCCATTATAAGAATTATGTAGTTCTCTGCCTACATCGTTCCATAATGAATCTTCATATTCAAAACTCCTCTCCGAGACTTTACCATTTCCCGACGAAACAAATTTTAGGATGGTACTCTTTCAATATTGCTACACCCAAAATTCAGAAAGAGAACTCAAAGGATTATATGGATATTCTACTGCAAATGGTGATAAAAAATGGCATAAGATTTGACAGTTCCAACTACATTTGTTGGATGCGACAGAATGGTCTGTGTTGTACATTAAAAGGGCCAATTACACCTTAATGGCCAGCTCACCCGTATTATTTTGAAGTTTTGATACACGCCAATGCTTCTTCTTCCGCCACAAGAATTCAATTTTCAGCTAATACTTCAGCTTCAACAAGTATTCCTAAATATTCCTGACGAACCTTCAACTTCAGATAATGACTATTTCCTTGATAATTAGGTGCCTCATAATTCCTCTGATTATGATTCTGAAGCCGAAGATCATGGCAGTCCTTAAATTAATATATTTGAGTTTGTAAAATATTAATTATGTATGTAAATTATTATTGTAATTTCGTTGTGTGATTTTTGAAGAAAAAAATCGAAAAAAACCCGAAAAAAACAAAAAACGTGGGTAAACTTATATTTCAGTTTTTTCTCTTCTTCCAACTACCTATTCTAGTAGTTTTATGGCTATTTTGGGTTTACTATTGGTCAATAGTAATATTTGTCTTATAAAGAAAAAAAAATATCAATTTAGCTAGCTTTTAGTCATTTTGGAGTCCGGATTTCAAGTCCGTCACTTGTCTTGTACTGTTATTAGTTTGTTTTGGAATCCGGATTTCAAGTCCGTCACGTGTCATGTACTGTTATTAGTATTGTTTTCAAGTCCGGATTTCAAGTCCGAAACGTGTCTTGTAAGTTTACTATACATTATTTTGTTTTTGAGTCCGGATTTCAAATCCGCTTTGTAATGTTTGCCTACAAAAGGCAGTATAATCTCTTCTTGTTTCCAAAGAAGTTGATGAGAGGAAAAGTTAGTGAAATAAAGAGTTTGTTCCACAATTCTCTCCCTGGTTTTCTTCCCCTTTGTTTTCATATGATCTTCAAACTTTCTTTGCTTTCCCGTAGAGTTTTCAAGTCTTTTTTCTTCTTCTTATTTTGTTGTTTCAAAGTAATAGTTGTATTAGTTCATGTTTTAAATTACTAGTATCTTATTCTAAATATTAGACTCTTATTTTAAGTATTTCTTCTACTAGTATGTCTTTTGGTATCAGAGTCATGGTCGCCTAAATTTCCGGTGACTGAATCTGGGGAGGGGGGAGATTATGAAACGATATATTATTATTTTCAAATGATATTTTTACACAGTATCAGTTTATTTTTCAGATGATTAGTGACACTGCTTTTGGTCTCTAATTAGTATGATTTGGATTATGCCGCTAGTTCTTTAATTCCTCATGACCTCTGACCAGTATGCTTTGAATTATGTCACTGTTGCTTTCATTAGGATCTTCTGTGAGTATTTTCATCAGAAAACTGAGGTTCTTGTGAAATTAAAGGATTTTGCGGGTACTTTAATCAGAAAACCGAGAATTTAATAAAGTAACTGAACACTTCTGAAAAGTCTTCTGGTATGGATCCCTGTTTAAGAAGTCATAGTTATGCTAGCCTGCTGAGAAAGGCCCGGTACACTGATGAGTGAAATTCCAGGTGTGGGTTGTGCTTCTGATGCATAAAGATGATTTTTGAAGCAGTAATCTGTCAAGTTTAAATATATTAAATCCGAAAATTGATTTTATCAGTCATAAGTTCCCCTTACCCTCGGATTCGGTTCCCTCCCGTTTACCACAATTATGTCTTCGAGCAGTTCATCTTCTAGTTTTGTAACTCTTCCCGATTCACCTAGAACTAGTTTTTCAAAGTCTCGTCATCCCAACGTTTATGAGTTAGATTACGTTTTTGAAGATAGTAAATACCCTTTGTCTTCCTATCCCGTGGTAAATCCTTACAGTATTTACCAAAAAGAAAAACCCAAAAATATTGTAGGTGCGCGTCTTAAACAAGTCCTAGGTAGAAATCCCGCGTCAACTTCTGTCAAAGATTTCTGTCTAGCACCTCATTTTTCCACCCACAAACAGCCCTCCACCAAAGAAGAACAATACGTAACCCTCCAACTTCCAGAACACTTTCCAAAATCCTGTCTAGATCAAGGTTACACTCACATACACTTTGGTGCCATTCGGTTGGCAGTCACACTCCATGCCAAGAAAGGTCTCCCGATGGTTTCACGAATTGCACTTCTTGACTCCAGATTCCAAACATACGAACACGCCGTCATCGAAATAGTGCAAACGACCCCCAATGCGGGGACAATCTTCGTGACCCTCTTCCCAAATTTTACCATTCTCCTAGACGATCCAACTCTTTCTACCGTGTTTCGTGTTCAAATCCAGATCACTGGCCCATAATTGGAGAAGACATAAATGGAAACCCTTCACCATCAGATGGCATACAGAGTCCAAAACCATGCCTTCGAACATCCACTTTCTCCCCAATTACAAAACGGTGATTCCATATTCCTTTCGGTTGACTCTCCTCAGACCCCTCACTGTATTTTTATTCCCAAACACATCAAAAGAGAAGAACTCCAGGCCCTTATACCCACCTCTTGGATAATCAGTTATGAAAAATACAGAACCGAAACAACTAAGCCTATCCCGCACACAGAACCCAATTTTACCAAAAAGAATGATGGATCAGTCGAAATTAAATTCCATAACAGGAATGAGGTTTCTACTGTTTTCCCTACTGAATTCAGTATGATGCATTATTCTTCTCCGGGTTCACACAAATCTCTGTTTCCTCCCTTAACCACTTTAGATAAGGAAAAGATCAAACATGTCTGGAAAATTCCCAATCCCACTGGGGTGTATGAGAAAGGACAACAAAAGACAATCTCAGTTGCAGAAGCGGCTCTTAACTGGCAGGCAGAAAATGCTATAGCGCAAAATCAAGCTCTTCAAATAATCATTTGTAACCAGGAAACTCTCACATCCAGGTGTCCAAACAAAGTTCTGATCTTTCATTCTTGGTTCAAAACATTTCAAATGTCTGCAGCATAGTTGAAGCCATACATCAACAATTTTCTTACTTGATCCAATACACTACAGAGTTGTCTCCCCACATGTCAAAGTTGTTATCATAAAAGGAGTTTTTACAACACCAACTCAAATCCCTTGAATCCCAGCTAGATCAGTCTCAGCCAAGCCTATTTTCCCCATCCTACTTCCCGACATCCTCTGTTAAGCCAAAACAGTTCAACCCTTTAATCTCAACCTCTGTCACAACCTACTTACCATCCCTAGCCTTATGGAAAGACTTACCCCAGTACAAAAAGAGACCAGCTCCATCATCAAACCCTAAACCTATTCCCGTGAACCCTATGAATCCTACACCAGTAACACCTTTGAACCCTACATCAGTGACCCCTTTGATAACAGACCATCCGAATACTTCATCTGAAGACCCCACAATCGGTGCCCCATCCTCCACCAAGGCAGAAATGCTATCCTTTAATGATCCAAACCCAATCTATTCTTTCCTCAAGAAGCTCAACCACAGTGACACAATCCAGAGCCCCCCCAACCGATCCCAGTCATTTCATCCGACGTCGATTACTTTGTGGCTTTTGACAATCTTTTCATGATGGGATCAGAACCAGTTGTTGAACCTGTGGATACTCCTATGGAAGATGATAACCCTGCTTCACAATTCCTTAATCCCCTTGTCAGAAACGATTACTACAACAAGTTCACCATTAACGACGTCCCCCCATCCAAATGGCGTGAACGATTCTAGTCTCTATATGCGTGGCTAACCACTAATATCCAGCAATATCCTCTTCATGACGCCCTCAAAAGATTTGTTGCTAGACTTGAAGGAAGCCTTACAGATTTCTGGAACTCCTTAGGAGAATACAGACAAATCCAGTTTCTTCAACTCAAATCTCCCGAAGAAGTAATCACAGTCCTCAGAGGACACTTTCTGGGCGAAGCAGGACATGACATCACCATTGCCAGGACCGAATTCCTCAAGATGAAGTGTTGCACCATTAAACTGAAAGATCTAGAAAAACACTTTGATTGCATGTGCAAAAGGTTTTTTATCATTAACCAAATTCATGATATCAGCCTGAAACAAGCTTTTGCCAACTCCGTTCCCGAAGAATTGGCAGACGAAATACTGAGGCTAATTTGTAACAAAGGCATTGACTGGCAATCTATTACTTTCGGTCAACTATGGCAAATGATGCAACAGGCACTGGAGAAATTGTGTGTGCAAACTAGATTCTGGCAAAAATATAAACCTCAGGCTAAGGCTCTTGGTCCAGTCTGTTCTGATAAACACCTGTACATTAAGTGTAAAGATCCAAAACCCTGCTCTTGTTCCAGCACAACAAAGTCAAAGAGATATAAGCAGGCAACAGAAAGTCTAAAGGATTCAAGAAAAAATGGAAGTTCCCGAGAAAAATATCCAACAGGGGAAAGGAAAACCTGATACATGTTTTTTGTGCAAACAAAAGGGCTACTTTGCCAGAAATTGTCCGAAAAGTTCAAAGAAAAAAAAATTAATGACCCGAATCGCTCCTCATCTTGAAGGAGAAGATTATTCAGATGTTGAATCTTTGTTCGATCTTACTAGTGATCAATCCCCAGGCTTCTTAATGGCGATTTCCTACACAGATGATGAAAACAGCCATTCTGATGGAGATTTGGATTCTGATGCTTCTGACCCTTTCTTCGTCATAACAGATTCTTTTTCCCAATCAGCTATTTCGTCCACAACAGGTGAACCATATCCTCTTGTTTCTATACATATCTCTCATCACAATTCTTTGGCTACTCCTGTGATAGCTTTGTTGGATACTGGTGTAGCTGCCACTGTCATTAATCACGACATCCTTCATGAGGACTATTGGAATCCATACTTCAAAATCTTCTCCACAGCAAATGGGAGTCAATATGTCATTGATAAATCAGTAACCCTATAAACATCCACCTTTTCCCCAACTTAACAATCACTCACCAAGTCCTTGGGTCCAAACTCCCACAAAAAGATCTCGTTATTGGTTTTGACCTTCTGAGCCAAATTCCCCACCTCTCTTTTGGTCCAACTGGTATTGTTTACAAAGGCCAAGTTCTTCCTTATACTAAGATTCCTAATTTCTTCCACTACCCCGAGTCTTGTGAGTCTAGTCTCCTCGAGTCAGTCCAAAATAGGTCATTTGAACAGTCCCACTGGACAAACTCTGAGTTTCACATAACACCTCTGTTTGATCATTTTTTACAGGTTTCATCTAACGAGAAAGAGACGGATCAGATATGATTTCTCAGGCAGGTATTTTTTCTCAACCATTGAAGGTTTTGCAACCACCGGCGGTGACTCCCAGCATTTGTACATTTTATTTTTCTTGTCTTCCCCCTGACGTGGTTGAATCCATCTTGGATCTCACTCTCCCCCTTAGAAGTACTCTCAATTATAAGTTGTTTCACAGACTTCTTCTGAGACACCATGGCCCCTCAGTTTTCCGAGGGATTTCAAACCATCCAGACCGCCCTTTTACTACCATCTTTCATATCTGTAAATTATGGTCACTCCCAAAACTGGCACTTTGTTATTTTTGGTACTTTCTTGAAGCACACAAGATAGCTTTTGTCATCAACAACCAAAAATTATACTCCTATCTCTGGTGCTGTGACCAAGCCAAAGACTTTTCCCCTGAAAAACTTATCCTGTTCAAAATCTTGAACTGGTTCCTTCCTACATCTGGTTGGTTATAAGAATTACGTAGTTCTCTGCCTACATAGTTCCATAATGAATCTTCATATTCCAAACTCTTCTCCGAGACTTTACCATTTCCCAACGGAACAAATTTTAGGATGGTACTCTTTCAATATTGCTACACCTAGAATTCAAAAAGAGCGCTCAAAGCATTATATGGATATTCTACTGCAAATGGCGATAAAAAATGGCATAATATTTGACAATTCCAACTACATTTGTTGGATGCGACATAATGGTCTGTATTGTACATTAAGAGGGCCAATTACACCATAATGGCCAGCTCACCCGTATTATGCTGAAATTTTGATACACGCCAATGCTTCTTCTTCCTCCAGAAGAATTCAATTTTCAGCTAATACTTCAGCTTCAGCAAGTATTCCTAAGTATTCCTGACGAACCTTCTACTTCAGATGATGACTATTTCCATGATAATTCGGTGCCTCATAAATCCTCAGATTATGATTCCGAAGCTGAAGATCCTGGCAGTCCTTAAATTACTATATTTGAGTTTGTAAAATATTAATTATGTATGTAAATTATTATTTTAATTTCGTCGTGTGATTTTTGAAAAAAAAAATCAAAAAAGTCGAAAAAACCAAAAACGTGGGCAAACTCATATTTCAGATTTTTCTCATCTTCTAACTACCTATTCTAGTAGTTTTAATGGTTATCTTAGGTCTCCTATTGCTCAATAGCAATATTTGTCTTATAAAGACAAAAATGTCAATTTAGATAGCTTTTAGTCTTTTTAAAGTCTGGATTTCACGTCCGAAACGTGTCATGTACTGTACATTAGTTTATTTTCGAGTTCGAAACGTGTCAAGTACTGTACATTAGTTTGCTTTCGAGTCCGGATATTTCAAGTCCGGATGTACTGTTAATAGTATTGTTTTCGAGTCCGGATTTCAAGTCCGAAACGTGTCATGTAATTATTAGTAGTACTGTACAATAGTTTGTTTTTGAGTCCGGATTTCAAGTCCGCCTTTGTAAAAATTTGCCTATAAAAGGCAGTGTAATCTCTTCTTGTTTCCTCAGAAGTTGATGAGAGGAAAAGTTAGTGAAATAAAGAGTAAAGACATACAAGTAGAAGAAATACTTAAAATAAGAGACTAATATTTAGAATAAGATACTAGTAATTTAAAACATGAACTAATACTACTTTGAAACAACAAAAGAAGAAGAAGAAGAAAGAAGACTTGAAAACTCTACTGGAAAGTTAAGAAAGCTTGAAGATCATATGAAAACAAAGGGGAAGAAAACAAGAGAGAAAATTGTAGTACAAACTCTTTATTTCACTAACTTTTCCTCTCATCAACTTCTGAGGAAAGCAGAGGTATTACACTGCCTTTTATAGGCAAACATTACAAAACGGATTTGAAATCCAGACTCGAAAGCAAAATAATGTACATGAAACTTACAAGCTACGTTTCGGACTTGAAATCCGGACTCGAAACAAAAATATAAACAGTACATGACACGTGACGGATTTGAAATCCGGACTCGAAACAAACATAATGTACATAAAATTTACAAGGCACGATTTCGGACTTGAAATCCGGACTCGAAATCAAATAAAATGACTAAGATCAACTCTTCCCTAACCTCACCATCACTCACCAAGTCCTAGGGTCAAAACTCCCACAAAAGGATATTGTCATTGGATTTGACCTCTTAAGCCAGATTTAGAATCTCTCGTTCACCAAAAAAGGACTTGTTCTTAGAGGACAGATTCTCCCTTGGACTAAGTATTCTAACTTCTTCCAATTCCCCAAGTCCGGTCAGTCCAGTCTCCTAAAGTCTGTCCAAATTGATTTCATCAGTCAGTCTTGTGCATAGTCTCATTCAGAATTCCTAACCAACTGTCCAAACCCATTGTGGAAAAATTCTGAGTTTTACTTAACACTTCCTTTTGTTAACTCCATACAGGTTACACGCCAGAAAGTAAGTCATAGTGGAATGTCTCCAAAACACTATGAACTAGCTACAGCTGAGTTGCAGCAGCTCCTGGATGAAAAGCTTATTTAACCCACTTCTTCATCATGGGCTTCATAAGCTTTCTATGTCAACAAGAGATCTGAACAAGTTCGTGGAAAATTGAGACTAGTCATCAATTACCAATCTCTGAATAAATATTTAAAGGATGACAGGTTTCCTCTCCCGCGTAAAAATTCACTTTTTCAATATCTATCGGAAGCCAAAATATTTTCCAAATTTGATCTTAAAGTAGGATTTTGGCAACTTGGCATTTCCCCTGAGGATAGATACAAAACGGCTTTTTGCATCCCAAATCACCATTACCAATGGACAGTTATGCCTTTCGCCCTAAAAGTTGCTCCCTTTTATTTTCAAAAGGCTATGACTAAAATTTTCCAACCCCTTATTCCAAATGCTTTAATTTATATTGATAATATTCTTTTATTTTCAAAAGATTTTGAATCTCATCTTGTTTTACTGAATCAGATTCATAAGTTGGCAAAAGTTTTTGGTATCACGCTTTCAGAAAAGAAAATGGTTTTGGGAACTCCCGAGATTGACTTCTTGGGTATGAAACTTCACAATGGCGGTTACACTCCACAACCACATATTGCTGAAAAATTGCAATAATTACAACAGTTCCTTGGTGTTGTTAATTATATCAGCAATTTCATTCACCAGATTGCCAAATTCCGATCAGTTCTCACTCATAGGCTTAAAAAGAATCCTCCTCCTTGGACGTCCAAACACACCGAGGCAGTCAAAAAACTCAAAGATCATGCAGCCAAAGTTCCACCGTTACAAATTTCCTCCTCTGGAGTCCGGATACTTCAGACAGATGCATCTGATGAATTTTGGTGAGCAGTTCTTTTGGAATATTCGAATGGTAAAAGGAGAGTGTGTGCTTACTAAAGCGGCCAGTTTAAGGAATCGGAAAGACATTATCATTCTACATTCAAAGAGATTTTGGCTGTGAAACGGTATTGAAAAGTTTGAATTCTTTTTTGTCAATCACAGATTTGTCGTTGAAATGGATATGTTTGCTTTTCTGAGAATGCTACACTTCAAACAAAAGACAATTCCGGATGCACAGTTGTTACGTTGGCAACAATGGTTTTCTCAGTATACATTTGAAGTTAAGCATATTTCTGGCAAATCCAATGTTCTTGCAGATTTTCTCAGTTGAACTCCAAAGACAAAACCTCCAGACTCGGTGTCTACAATAATCCATTGCATTGCTACACTTGAGAAGTCTTCTTTTGCTGGTGTTTACTCCGCCAGAACTCAATTGTCAGCAAATTCTTCAGTTTCGGCACAAATTAACAAAATCTTATTATGATTCCGATGTAGTAGATCATGGCAGTCCTTAAATTAATATATTTGAGTTTGTAAAAAATTAATTATGTATGTAATTTCGTTGTGTGATTTTTGAAAAAAAAAAATCGAAAAAACCCGAAAAAATAAAAACGTGGGCAAACTTATATTTCATCTTTTTCTCTTCTTCCAACTACCTATTCTAGTATTTTTATTGCTATTTTAGGTTTACTATTGCTCAATAGTAATATTAGTCATTTTGGAGTCCGAATTTCAAGTCCGTCACTTGTCTTGTCTTGTTATTAGTTTGTTTTGGAGTCCGGATTTCAAGTCCGTCACGTGTCATGTATTGTTATTAGTATTGTTTTCAAGTCCGGATTTCAAGTTTGAAACGTGTCTTGTAAGTTTACTGTACATTATTTTGTTTTCGAGTCCGGATTTCAAATCCGCTTTGTAATGTTTGCCTATAAAAGGCAGTGTAATCTCTTCTTGTTCCCTCAGAAGTTGATGAGAGGAAAAGTTAGTGAAATAAAGAGTTTGTTCCACAATTCTCACTCTTGTTTTCTTCCCCTTTGTTTTCATATGATCTTCAAACTTTCTTAGCTTTCCCGTAGAGTTTTCAAGTCTTCTTTCTTCTTCTTCTTTTGTTGTTTCAAAGTAATAGTAGTATTAGTTCATGTTTTAAATTACTAGCATCTTATTCTAAATATTAGTCTCTTATTTTAAGTATTTCTTCTACTAGTATGTCATTTGATATCATGTACAGTACTACTAATAATTACAAGACACGTTTCGGACTCGAAAACAATACTATTAACATATTTTAGCCGATGAAATCTTCCGTTATATTTTTGTGTTACATTTTTTTATCTCATTAATATCATGCTGTTAAATATAAGTTGTTTTTCCCTTTAAAATGTAAAATCTAAATATAATAGTGCACCTCTGAAAGATAATTGTCACACTTATTGATGGTAAAATATAGGTTTATTTTTAATTGTAAGTAAGAGCATATCTAGAATTTAAAGTTTTGCAACCAAAGGAGGAAATTCCGTAAAATTATTTATTTATTTTTTTACAGGCAAAGTACAATATTCATAAAAATATTTCACAAAAAAAAAAAAATATTTTTTTATAAACAAATTGTCGTTTTAAAAAATGTTGGAGTGATAGCCATTGCCAAGAGAATGAAGTATGAAGCACCATGGCCTTGTTTTATTCCATATATGTTCAAATATTTTAATGAACCTACTAACGCTAAAGTCTTGATTTGGTCACTGCTGAGCGAATGGAGTATTTGTGATACCCATGACATTTTGATTATGTATTTTGCATTTTTTGTATTTAATTTTGTTTGACCAAGTATTATTATATGTTTTATATGATATATGTTGTTATTTATTTGTTTAAGGGGCGCAATGATGTGTTTGGTTAGTTGAGTGACCTAAGTAAGGAAATTAGAAACTCATGGGGACTGCTTTGTAATTATTTGAAAAGATCAGTTAGTGGTTATAGAATGGAAGAAAAATACGTTAGATATAACACGAAAGAGAAAATAGAGAGAAAATAAAAGGCCGAAAAAATAGAGTGGCTGTGAGAATTTTCCTAATTGAGGTAGCTAACGGAGTCCGGTCGGAGCGATTTGTGTAGCGTTATTTAGAGGACAGATAAGGCTACAATATGGACAGTGGAAATCGTTTTCAAACGTTCGAGTTGTCGGGAATTGACTTTGGAAGTAGGTTGGGAATTTCTGAATTTGGTGTTTTTGATTTCCGTGGAAGAACTTGTTTAAACATTTAAGGTAAGGATCACACACTCTTAAATCCCCGAGCCCTAAAATGCATGAAAGGATAATTTATCAGTATGTAAATGTAATGAATGTCTTCTTCATGTTTTATTGCATCAAATGGATGACGTGTTGGATTATAATTGTGTTACTTGTGTGTTGGTTGTTGGAAACTAATTGCGTATGTTGTTTCTTAATTGGTTGATCGTCATATTGTCAAGTCTATATTTGTTAATCCCAATTTAGAGCTCTTGTTTGTCGATGAACATATTCCAGGATATATCCTAATCATATACTTTGTCAGAGTGCCCAGGAGCACTATATTCTATTAGTCTGGCCCGGACACTAACATTAGTAAAAAGTTAGGGTTGTTAACAGAAGTTGTGGAGTTTTCAAGGGTGAACGATAACATAACGGGGAGTATCCTAACAAGTCTTTGGCCCTTTCATTTGGGGGAAAGTACCCGAATCCATTACTGTAATGCCCTCATTAACGGGTAATAATAGTTTTAGGTTGTTAACAAGTTGTCTAGAGGTGTAGCCAGATAATTGAGGTTGATTGTGTGATTTGTGTCTTGTGTCGTGTTTGAGAACGATACTTGTAATATCTGACTAAGTATGTAACGTCTTGCATGAGTAATCCATGGTGCTTGTAGCATTAATTTTGAAGTATATGTGTCAGATATTAAAGAGTAATGTTATGGCATGTTAATGTTGATAAAAAAAAATGAGTTTTTGTGGTGGAACATTTAGGATTTCAAAAATGATATTTTCATTCACAAAATTGCACTAAAAATGGCTGCTCTAAATCTCGGATGACTTGTATGGTAGACCGGACTAGACAACCATCGTCCGGAGCAAACTACTGGACTCAGAGCAGGTTATAGGGTGTGATATAAGTGGTATCAGAGCAGGTCGTACCTTAGACTTTAAGTGGTATCAGAGGCACTGCCAAGTCATCAGCCGGTTATAGGGTGTGATATAAGTGGTATCAGAGCAGATCGTACCTTAGACTTTAAATTGTGGTTAGTAACTATGTATGGAATGAACATATAAAGGACTAGGTAGATAACATAAGATGTAACCCTTAGGTAGAGACTCTGGAATACGACACATGTGTCTATTTACCACTTTATATGCCATTGTTGATATGATATGCCAAGTTTACATCATATGATATGATAACTGGTTATGTGAATTATTTTCTTATTTTATCTACTTCTTTTGCATGTTGGGGTTACTGGGTAAGATTGGCCGCAATCATGATATTGTGGATGAGTATGAAATTTATATCGTTGCGTTTGCACGCCAAATCCCTATTGGAGGCCGTAAACAAATTATAGGGTCGTCCAGTCAGCAACATGCACCATTTTATCCTTGCCAAGTACCGACAGCTGAAACAGGATATGGGCTGAGAATGTGCCACCGCGACCACCACTACCGGTTGACACATGCTTTTCAACCGAGCTGACAACCACCTTGGATATATTAGCTCAAGTTCTACAGAACCAACAACAATAGAACAACCCGAATGTTGGGGCTCCGCGATTTCAGAGACACGAAGTAGATCCGGGGTGTATTTTAAGCGAATGAAGAAGATGGTGATGGTTTCTTTTTATGGGAACATGGGGTCGGATCAGGCTGAGACATAGTTAGAAGAGATATAGAACAACACTTTAGGATTATAAGGGCACCTGAAGATGCTAAGACCGATATGGTCATAATATCTCTCACAGTTGAAGTCGCCGAGTGGTGGTAGGGTGTCGCCCCTATCTATGAACAATGGGGACAATCCATCTCTTGGAATCAGTTCAAATAAGCGTTTCTTGATTAGTATTTTTCATAAACTTACATAATGGAACACCATAACCAATTCTTTGAGTTAAAGCAAACTGAGGGGATGTCAATATCAGAGTATGCGGACATGTTTAACGCCATTAGAAAGTATGCTTCAGTGATCATTCAAGACCCGAGAATGAGGACTCAAATGTTCATTATGGGGTTGTTTTCCCTTATTCGAGGAAGGGTCTTCAGTATTCATCCTACCACATATATGGTCGCGTACTAGAGAAGCTTTGATATTGAGGCAGAGTTTTGAGAGAAGATGCTGAAAGCGTGGGGAAGAGATCACACTCTACTATGGTATAAGGGCAGAGTTCAAAGTCTAAAAACCTTGCACCTGTGGCAGCACATAAGAGATTCTTCATGGTGTTTGGACCTCCTCCCCGGAGTGAGAACACAAGCTAATTTGTTAAGGATTAAGGGATTGACAGTGGCACCAACCACTTTTTTAGTTATTCCAGTTTCTGGTACTTGTGTGGAAGAAGGCAACTGAGAGTGTGTCATTAGACCCCCCAGGGCATGATTCAGATGTGGGAAAATCTTCCATCAAACCAATAAGTGTATCGCACCACTTACATGGAATGTACAGTCTTCAGCAACACCAAGAGTTGGAGATACAATGCCAAAGGCTAATGCGTGGTTTTTTTCTCTCAATCATCGGGAGGTAGGATACGCTTCCAATGTGGTGACATGTATGCTTCTCATCAACTCTGTACTTCCTTATGTGCTCTTTGATTGTGGAGTTACCCACTCATATGTATCCCGTAGATTATCTTGAATGGAAAAATTCGGAATTCCCAAATAAAAGCAGCGAAAATAATATTGGAATTTCGTTCCTTTAAATGATCAACTCACGAGAAAGAACCATTAATTTGTGATAGGAAATATACCTTTTTGATCTGATTGAAATTTCCCAAATTCTGCTACTTAAGATCACCAACGATAGCCTTCAGACTCCCGTCATAACCGGTATTCACATCGACCAACCTTGAGCTTGTTCGTTGTGCTTGTGATGCTAGTCACGAAAGCTACGAACGTTGAAGACGATCTTCCTGAGCTTTTTATTGATATAGAAATCAAAACTAGAATTTAGAGCCTGCCCAATCTAATTGAGAACATATATCAAAATGCCCAATCTAATTGAGCCTGTCCAATCTAATTGAGCACATATATTAAATGTAAACTCCAACAAGCCCAATCTAGTTGATTATAGTGTGCGACCCTTTAAGTATTTGTTAGGTTGGCCGTTACAACAATTGTCAAAAGTAATGAGAAGTATCTAGCAACACACTATTACTCTCAATTCACAAATAGTCCGATTATTCAAGTAATCACAAATATGGTACTTTTGTATTAATCCCTTTGTCCTCGATATCTAGATTGAACACAAGACATGGAGAATGTCACATTTGTATAATTCAATCAATCAGTTTCTTGATTCCGGAGTAGACAATCAAATGACATTAATATCTCATATTAATTCACTTGTTCATGGCCATTAATTAGTCTCACTACATCAAGGGCCCATGATTTCACTCATGTTGCATAGGAGGGACAAATCCTCCATCTATCACAACTCCTCCTACACATGATTCATAAATGCACCAAACAAATTCCTTTATAGCCCATCTAGTTACAGACGGCGTTTGACACCATCAAAGTATACCATTTGTCGTGTAGGAAATCTTGTATGATCTCAAGTTGAAATATTTTTATACAAACAAAATCATTATAAGAACATTGTTGACATTTATACAACAATCCATGGAATTTTCTTACAAGCGGGTCTGTCCATTATCAAATACCCATGTGTTTGACTTAATATCACCATAATTAATCACAACACATACTAGTCTCAACACATTATTGTTGTCCTCAAAATTCCACAATAATGATTGACTAGGGACATTTTAGAATAGTTCAATGTAACAATTACATAACTATACAAGGACGTTATTATGTTTTATTACATTTTCCCAGCCATAATTAAAACACTAATAATGGAATTCATGCCTTAATATTTCATCACATGAAAGAAAATACAACAATCTCCCACTTACACTAAAGACAACAATCTTGCATTTTATTATATATTGTACATAAGAACTATCTTTAATACCAGTTCTCTTGGTATCTCTAAGACTAGTTTGTTTCCGGGGACCGGGAAGTGTTAGAATTTCCGGGCCGGAAAGGAAGAAAGGTGAATGAAGTTTGCCGACTTTCTTGGCCTACGCAGTGGCAAAGGATGATAAGAATGTCCAACTTGAGGACGTTCGGATGGTGAGAAAGTTCGAGGATGTTTTTCCCAACGATTTACCATGTATACCACCTGCCTGGGAAATTGACTATGAGATTCTTTTGCAACCTGGTACGTAGCCCATCTCGAAGCCCACTACCGTATGACACCAACGGAGTTTAAGGTTCAACTACAAGAGCTTCTACATAAGAAGTTCATCAGACCGAGTGTCATTCCTTGGGGCGCACCGATCTTGTTTGTGAATAAGAAAGACGATAGTATGCGGATTTGTATCGACTACGGGGAGTTGAACAAGATCACTATTGAGAACATATATCCCCTCCCCTACATCGATGATTTGTTTTACCCGTTGAAAGGAGTGCAAGTTTTTTCTAAAATATACTTGAGGTCCGGTTACCGTAAGTTGAGAATCAAACCTGATGACTTACCAAATACTGCATTTTTTAACCTGGTATGGGCACTATGGGTTCCTTGTGATGTCGTTTGGAATGACTAACACACCGGACGCATTCATGGAGGACTTTAAGGATTTAGTTGAGGCTATACCTTCAATATTAATTACACCAACAGAAGATATACCTATAAGTATCGATATAGTAGAAAAACCAACATTAGAAAGAATTGAAAGTTCTTCTAGTAGGAAAAGTTTTCGAATAATATGGAATAAAATTTACAAATACTAGTAACGAAATTATTATTAGTAATAAACATAATAATAGGTAAAACTTTAGTTATACAAGGAGAGTATTTAAATGGAGAAGAATTTATAACGGGAAAAATACTAATTGATATAGGAGCTAGTAATAATCACCTAGCTAAAAATAAGGATAAAGGACTTCAAACCTTTAGGAGTAATAATCCATATACTTGCACTAATTTTGAAGGAAAAATATTATGCTGTGAAACAGAAACAAAACTTAAAGTAACAATTAATAATTTTATTTTTTTAATTAATTGTTTTTTGACCCAAATATGGATAGAGATATAAAGAGTATGATATTATCCTTGGAAATAGTTTCTTAAACTCTTTAGATCATTTCAATATAACAAAAGAAGGAATATTTATTAATCATGGAACTAAAAACTTCTTTGTTACCAAGATATGAAATTTGATATTCCAATACATGTTTTCTTTAGTGTGGTATGTGTCAAACTGATCTTCAGTTTCTCAAGGAAATTGGCCACTCTACATGTCTTCTAGTGCCGGGGTAAGTTTAGCATACTTTTTAATCCCTTCATCAAAATACTTATCAATGCTCTCCACTTTAGGTAATTTACTTCAAGAGTCACTTTAGGTTATGAATATCTTATTAGGTAATACTATCACACTTCGTAACCGTATGATAATCTAAAAATGGCTCATCTACCAATAAGATATCGAACCCATAAAAATAAATACTAAAATCTGAAATAACTTCATTAAACTTAAAGGAACTTAAATGACTTACATCATAAATAAAGAGACTAAACCATACTTAAAGTCATTACAAGAAAAGATAAGTTAATTATTAAGTGCTTAAAGTATTCCAAATTATTACATAAGTCCATAGCAGGTTCATTCTTCAAAATCCCTTGCTCAGTCCTCATCTATAGCAACTTCCACATTATCATCTTCAAAAGAAGTAAAAGAATGAGTTTTACTAGCCCATTAAGGATTAACAACTTTGGGATAAAATATCAAATAAGACTAAAAAACATAATCCCGGTCCCAAATCATTCGAAATGTAACTAGACCAGAAACTTGACTTAGAAAACATGAAAACTGTAAGCCCTAAGGGCGAACGAACTCGGTTTTTGATAATGGACAAACACTTGATGTTGTGTCTAATGTTTTATATCTTTGTGATAGAATATCGAAACTTATAATGGAAGCTCTAAGTACTTCAATCAAGCCATGATCAAGATTCAAAGTCATATTATTCAAGGCTCATCTATCAAGATTGAAGATTGAAGACTTAAGTTTGGTTAGAATAGCTTTGTCTTTAATGGTCTTTATCCTATAAGCTCTAACCAATGCTCTAATGAACATAAGTACACAACACTCTAGTCTTGCATACATCATAAACACGTTTTCAAAAGGCTAAGTTTCAAAATGATTCTCATATGTGTTCAGATCTCAAAAGCCTTTGATTTCAAAGTATAAGTCTTTTAAAACGGTTTTCTAATGCTCTTACTTGTTACATATTGAGAAAACCTTTTAGACTTCAATAGATTTCAAAACGTGTGAAAAATCAACATCTCTCAAAGTTCAGGAGGTCGGTCGACCGAGATTTTCCTCGGATCAACCGAACCTTTACAAAGAGTTGAACCCTTTGGAAAAAGGGAAGTTCGGTCGACTTAAGCTAGGGTCGGTCGACCGAGGTTGGCTAAGGCTCAACCGAGGCTGGCTTCGGTCATCCGAGGTCTGTGTTCGGTCAACCAACCTCTGCGAGAACTAGCCGTTATTTGACCGTTGCAGAGTCGTTTTTCAGCCTATTTTGAAATGTATAAATACTCCAAAGCTAGAGAATGACTCTAAGACTTGCACTTCAAAGATACATTGATTTCTTATCAAGTCTAAACACTTTCAAAGTAAAATGCACTTCATTGCCATGATCTAAATCATTCAAAGGTGAATTTCAAAAGCAAGACAAAGAGTGTGCTTCATATGTTCTAAAGAGCTAAAATTCTTGTACTTCAAAGGTATATCTTTCACTTAGAAGAGTGAACAACCTTGTTTTTTATCCATCTTAATTCCCTTTCTTAGTGATAGGGTAATTCTTGTATAAGTCCTACTTTGTGTGGGCAATTGACTCTTAGTGAGTTTTGTATTGTGGTTGTGTTGTAAAACTCTTAGTGAGTTGTCCACAAGTGTAAAATCCTTCTTAGTGAAGTTGTTGAAATCCTTGGGTGCGGCTCAAGGTAGTGGATGTAGATTCTAAGTGAATCGAACCACTCTAAATCATTTGTCTTGTGATTGGCTTTCGTATTGCTTTTAATCATCTTGCTCAAACCTACACTAGCATTGAATAGATTCGAAAAAGTTTGCAAGATCGATTAAAACCCAATTCACCCCCCTCTTGTGTTTTACAAAAACATTTGGAAAGATAACATAATAACATAAGACATACATAACTTGAAACCGGATCCGAAACAGAACAGAAAGAGTTCCAAACAGGCATCGGTGATGGCTACGAACGATGCATCGTCCGGGCCCATCGCACGAGGTACTCCGGACGAAGTAAAGTAGATTTCAGATGTCCGAATCCAAGGCAGTAGCTATGTCAAAAAGTCTGAATGATCCAAAGAGTATTCCGGTCGACCGAAGGTCGTCCAAACCCCAGCCCGGACGATCTGGACCCCTTCCAGTCGACCGAAGTGGTCGTCAGGGAAAATTCCTGACACTACAAGAAAACATTGTAACAGGGACGGACAAATCCGTCGCTAATCTTAGTTTAGCGACCGATTAACGACCGAATCAAGTGGCCGTCTATTTTTCGTCGCTAAGCAAATTAACGATCGAATATCGACGGAATTTTAGCGACCGATTATTGGGTAGCAATATAACGAAGGAATACCGACTGAATGTTCAACATTTGTTGACTTATAGATTGTCTTTACCAAAAGATTCTAAAATCCATCATGTTTTCCATGCTAGTCTACTGAAGAGGAAGTTAGGGGATGATCAAGTGGCACAAATCCATCTTCCAGAAACTAACCAGGAGGGTCAGATTATGGTAGAACCAGTTTCTATACTTGATAGGAGATTCTTTAAAGGCACAACAAGCCAGCTGTGAAGTGGCTGATTCAATGGGGTAACTTGGCTCCAGAAGATGCAACATGGAAAGTAGTTGATGAGTTCCTCAAAAAATGGCCTGGTTACACTTTTGAATCTTGAGGACAAGATTCATATTAAGAGGAAGGAATTTTCATGGTCTGGGCAGGGAGCATGTTCTGGTAAGAAGAGCAGCACTCAAAAAGTAGTTATTTGCAGTTGAGACCACTGACAAAGGAACCAATCTGTTAGCTAGTAAAGGACTGCTAAGTTGGAGGGCTCAGATTTAGGGCTTTAAATAAAGGGTCCATATTAAATGAGTTAGTTTAGTATATATAGGTGATTTACTCTTTGGAATTAGTATCCAGAAAAATATATGTAATTACAATCTTGTTACAAGCTGTATCTTCTATCTCCTTCTTCCTTATAAACTTAATATTACTGATTAAGTTTTGCTATCTCCATCTTTTCTCTTCTTATCTCATTTATGTTTCTTTTTATTTTTCCATTTTCACATTTCTCTTTGGTTTCACTAGTTTAAAGGACTTGATTCATTACAGCCTCCAGGTTTTTTATTATCATGGTTTTATTGTTCTTGATCATTACAATTTACTTCTTTTTTTTATGTTGCCTTTTGAATTTCAATAGAATTCAAGATATGGGTTTGGAGTATTATGACGAGTATTAAAGTGTACAGAATGCCATAAAGTTGTCATCTTGCTTAGCTTTTAGACTTTTGTTCATCTTGATCTTTAAAGTCGTTATTGTACTGATTCTTATAGGAAAAATCACTATTTAATGTTATAGATATACTGATTCTTATAGAAAATTATATAATTTCAAGTGGATTTTTTTATTATTTGTGAGTGTTTTGATATTATGGGGGGGGGGGGGGGGTGTTTTCCTTGCTTTGGATAATCAAATTCCAAAGAAGGAGGAGGTAATGGTGTACTTAAAGAAGTGTTAAAGAAAGAGTCTTTCAAGGATGGTTCGGCTGCTCATCAGTCACACCATGTGAACATGGTTAGTTCAGGTATACTGTCAATTTTTATTTGTTATTGTTTTTCAAGATTGAATTTTAGATAAAGTTGTTATTTTTAGGTTTGTAGTTGCAATCTAGATTGGTTTATTCTGAGGTTTGATTGTTTTCTCATGCCTTTCTTGAGTATTATGGCGAATTTTAAAGTGTACAGAATGCCATAAAGTTGTTATCTTACTTGGCTTTTAGACCTTTTTCATCTTAATCATTAAAGTTTCCTTCTTTTCGACGGCTCCCTTTTTCAAGAGAATGCAAGAAATAGGTGTGAAGTATTATCGCGAATTTTGAGTTCAGAAATAATAAATAATGTCAGAAACTTTTCCATTGTCAGTTTCTCTATGGTCTCCTTAGTCGTGGAATTATATTTTCTATATCCTGGTATTATAAAAGTCATAGCCTTGTAACCTTGTTATACTTGTGCTGAAGTTGCAGCAGCATTCCATAATTCTATATATTATGCAATTGTTGGCTCATATTTCATGTACCTTGTGACTTTGGTAATCTCGAGAGGATATGTCTTGTACAGGTAAACAACATAATAGTTAGATAATGGTTGCTGTATTTTCCTCCATTTATTAAAAAGAGATTGGCGAGGCAACAAAATATTATTCATCAGTTGCCGATCTATCCTAAAACAATAATTTTCTTATCATTTCAATTCTAAGAAAAAAAATAATGTACACGATTGCAGCAACTACATAAATACCAACCACGGGTCTTTTAGGCTATTTCTAACTAATTCACACGGATTTTTTGAAAGAACTAGCACGCCCCTATTCATAAAAGCTTCACTAAGGTTACATTATTACAGGTACATACAGCTGAAACTTCCAGAAGAATTTCTTTCATGCCCAATAAATATACCATATGTGATCATCATTAAAGTTTCCTTCATTTTTACGGCTCCCTTTTGAATTTCAAGAGAATGCAAGAAATAGGTGAAGAATTATCGTGAATATTGAGTTCACAGAATCCTATGTGATATTTTTGTTATTGTTTGCGAGGAAGTTTAGCTGAAGTTGTGATGCTTATTTTTATTTTTTGGTGTGTCTATTTTGACGCTTTGCAGGAGTATTGGGCTTCTGTTGGATGTGTTGTAATGCAATGTAGCAATACTGAGGTAACCTTTAGACATTCTACAAGATTGAGTCCGTGATTGGATACAGTTTGAGTTTTAAATATTTCTCCTGGGTTTACCAAAACCTAAATTGTTCGACTAAGGAGATGTA
Organism: Vinca minor; assembly: GCA_026122235.1. NCBI lineage: Eukaryota > Viridiplantae > Streptophyta > Magnoliopsida > Gentianales > Apocynaceae > Vinca > Vinca minor. Next base: position 103,859 of record JAOCZM010000185.1, read on the forward strand.
GTTTTCAAATTTGAAATATGAGATTTGAGATGTTAACGAAATGCAGCTAATGATAGCAAACCATGTGTCCCTTTCCTTGCTTTTTTGAACTTCCTGTCTAATGTTTTGGTATTTGAGGCATTGAGCATGTAGGGGCTGATTTATTTGGAAATACATTAATTATTTCAGAACAATTGGAATCCTGAATCAATAGTCCTTTAGTTGTTTGTTCATAACGACGGGATTTTAAGGAATATTTTTCTAACTTTAACAATTTTATGTTTCTTTCTTTTGATATCATCTAAACACTACATGTAATTCTTTCAATTACTTAGGAGTAAGGCTTGGTTAGTGTAATAACTCAAAACAAATAGCATAGTGCAAACATTTTGTCGGGTCATTCAATTTTAGGACCGTCTCCTTTTGCGACTAGCACATATTCCTCTCATGAATTGAGCAGATCTCACATATGAAAGTAAACCCCATCCAATTAATTTGAGGGGTTGTGGGATCAGTACCACAATGACGCTTCTATGATTGAATTTTCTCATATTGTCGATGTTTTATCATCTATTTTGCAACAACTAGAATGTTCTTTGAAGTGTGTTGTTGTTGTTGTTTTTTTTTTTTTTTTTAAAAATTATTTTGTTAAAAAAAAAAAAAAAAACTAGACCATTTATAAGTATGGTCCAGTTTATTACAATTATATTATTATAAGACCCCACCAGAGGACTAGTAGTAGAAGCCCCGTGAGGGGAGAAGTAGATGTCCCGTTGAGCGGTGTCGTAGAAGTCCCGTTGAGCAGGTGCCCGTGAGGGGTGTATAAGACCTCACACAAGGGAACCTAAAGAAATGACAATTAAATCATTCCCCTTGTGTGAGGGAGGTATCGAACATGGACCTCTCGATCACAGGCAGTGGATGTTACCCACTGGGCTGCCATGCCTTCGATCTTTGAAGTGTGTTGTTGTTTTCTTTTCCTTAATCCTAATTTTGGTGGTTTATCCTCTTTGTCATTTCCTATACTTGATGAACATTGAATATTTTTTCCTTTAGACTTGAAGTTTAACACTTAATAATATTGGAGAAAGAAAAGGAGAAGATTATTAATTCTTCTACTCATTGTTAGAAGTGCTAAATGCTACGGTCTTATGCAGGGCAAAAGTGGAAAAGCTATTTAACGTACTCTAGAGCAAAAGGTTTTGTTATTTTGAGATTTATTTTGAATCCTCAGTACAATCTCCAACCTTCACCATGGGGCAATTCATTTATTTTAATTTAAACTCTTTCAATTTGTTTGATCCGATGGAATAATTTGACATGTTATATGGTAGCTTTTAGAACATTTCCTTATAATGTAATTTACGCCTTCGAAATTATGGTTTATAAGTTCTAAATTGCACGGTTCTTATGCAGGGAAGAATATAGAAAATTACAAGACCTAATTGAGAGCAAAGGGGTTAGACATGTCCAATTAATATATTGGGTATGTTCTCCAACTGTAAACTCAGCTTCATTTTGATTTCAATTTCCCTCCTAATAATTTGTTTAGAATGTTTTATTTTCAATTCCCTCACAACAGTTTATTTTACAACATTACCCGACAAATGTTAACTCTATTTTCAACTGTTAAGTAAAAATATGACAGTTTGAAATTCGTTCTGCAAATGTGAAAATGGAGTGACTGCCAAGTAAAGATGGGAAATGACTATAGTCGCATGCACAAGTACATATAATATTTTACTGTTATAATAGACTCTTATATTAGGGCGTATTTGAATAATATTCTTGACACATGTTTCAATATAAACTTTCATTTAGATTCTTACATTTTCTGTCACAAGTAATTCGTGTTTTCAATTAACAAAACAAAAATTCCGAAGTAATAGGGAACTTTGCTGCCCGCTCTCTTGACACTATAAGAAGCTGAAAGGGTAAAAACAGAATAAAAAAATAGATTATGAGCCAATTTAAGCAATCAAAGTTCAAGAAGTAGAAACCTAATTAATATAGACTTGATGTGTTATTTGGGTTCTAAGAATTAAGTTCTTTTAGTCATGCCCAACAGTGTTTTTTATAAAAGTGATTCTTCTTACAAAAAATTTCCATTGAAAAAATGATCAAGTTGCCAAAAAATTATGAAGTTAGGGAGGAACTTACTTGGGGGAATTTATTGGGAATTTATGTGAACTTATGAGAATATTTTATTTCAACATTAACTCATATCTTATCCTTTTTATAATCATTGCTTTTGATGTTTATTTTTTATTTGCATTTATATTTGATCCATTTTTATCCAATAAACATTACTATTAATAAATGCCCTTTAAATAATTTATTAATAGACTAATAGACTAATTTTATCTTTCAGGAAATAAAAACATTTACTAAAATGAATCTTACAACAATGCAAGTTTGGCGAAGAAAACTTGAGCAAAAAATTGCTTGCTCTCATAGAAGAAGATGCATTATCTCATTTTCTACTTCGCAATTGTTATTAATCACAAATACAAAACGAAGTCGAATATCCGATTATCAAGCATCAACTGAAGTAAGAAAGTCTTATTAATAACTAATTAATTGTATTTTACTAACTGGAAAAAATAATTGTATTTTGCTAATTATCTAATTTTTTTCCTGGGAACACATTTTCGGATTGTTGCCTATGTGAGTATCATATATACCAGAAGATTGTGGATTGAGTATTGCAATATATGTGGTAGTGAAACAAAGTTTGTTGTGGTGCAAACAATACTGTACACACAAAATACTCGTCTGTAAAATAAACAAACAAAACAAGTAAATCGGAACAAATGATAGTTTAGATTGATTAAAATGTAGTTACAATCTCCGGATTATACTCGATTTGAGAATTGGATCCGCTGATTCTTCTCGTCGATTTGACCCGGGGCTTTGAAGCTTAATTCCGGATTTGGCGGCGGAACACCCTCTGATTTGATGAAGAAGACCGCGAATTTGACTTGACGATTTGAGAGCAAGTTGGTGAAAGCATCTGGTTGTCAGAGCTTCGCTACTTTCCAATGATAATTTTTATATCCCTTTCATCAACACCCTTAGCTACTATTTATATACTTAGGATGAAATGTGAACATGATCACACTTGAAATTTGAATTTGATATTTCTAATTAATTTAATATAAATTATTTTATATTCTTAACTAACTTAATAATAAATTAAGAAAATAGAAATAATTTGATTGGCCGAATCTTCTCCAACGAGTGACGTGGCGCAATTCTATTTATCCCAAGACTTCTTGGATTTTGATTGGACGAAGGCTAAAACTTTGCCACTTGTCCGCATTTAATTGGTCCAAACATTTCACCTTTGACGGACCAAATAATAATACTTGAAAAAATTAGGTTGGTAAATTTTCAGTGTCTACAAATTACCCCCTTGAAACTTGTTCACGTGCACGGTCCAAAGTGTAGCTAGAACCAAGGAATATGTCTTGACTGGACAAGTTGAAACTTGTTCAATGATCATATACGTATTACGTGAAGTGTGGAAGGATACTTCTAAATAAGAGATCACTTATATCGAATGTGAAGGGGTCACTTCTATGAGATGACTTCAGGGCTAAATATCTAGAGTGTTCGATGAACATTTCCAAGGCAGTCCAGGGCCGAAATGGACAACAACAAAAGAATCGATTAATAGTAGAGAAAAATCTTTCTGTAAGAATCGTTGTCTAGGTACACAAAAAAAATGCTGAACAGTTCAAGGCATCTCGTCCACTGGTTAGCAAGTGTATCCGATGGTATTTCACTAGGGAAGGTTCAAGGCTATCAACTACCTATCCTGATGCAATGAATTCTCGTCGAACTCTTGCATTACATTTCATGTGCATTTTAAAAAGATTTTTCATTCATGTGGGGGATTGTTGGAGAAATTGGATTTTCTCAAAGTTATAAAGGGTAATTAAAGTGGCGTGAGGACATTTTTGAGCAAATATTATTATATGTTACACTGCTCGGTTTTGAATGTTATTGAGATTATCACGAAGTGAGTTGCACAAGCTTCGTGATGATATATAACATGTGAGAAAACCAATTCTTGGTGTGAATGATAAATTGGTATAAACTGAGGTGGATGAAATGTGGTAAATGGGTTTTTAAACCCACATCCCACATGGGAAATCTTTGGAAGTAATTTTCGCTTTATAAGGAAAAGTGATTCAAATGGGTTTAAATTGTATTACTACTATTATGCCCCAAGTGCAAACGAAAGGTCTGTTGATACCAAATTAGCTTAAACTTGTCTGCAGACGCGACCTGCGTACACGAATGACAGACCAAAACTCGTGGGCCTGATCAGCCATGAAATAAGGCATCCGTGCATTGCTCCAATTTGGATACATCACAATTAAGCTATGAGATTTCATCCCAAATGAAATAAGGCATCCAAGCATCCCTTTTTCATGCCAACTCAAAATTAATTATCAGATAGACTTTTTGAAAATTTTATCCCTTAGATATTGCTGATATTTGAATCATAAGAGATCATGATCAATCTTACTTTAACACGTTTTGTTTATCAGATTTATTACTGAGGAGTCTATAAAAGAAAGAGCCAATCTGATGATATTTTTACACCACAAACACACTTCCAATTCTCCTCCTCCGACCTCATCTGCCTGCATTTTTCGGCGCCGTTCGGAGTTAGTCAATGAAATTACAGCAGCAAATAAGGAGGTAATGGTAGGGAATCTGGTAGAAATTGATTGAGAGAGTAATTTAGTGCGGCTCTCCTTTGGGGGGGATAAACGAGTCCAATCTTGTAAAGATAGGAGAGAACTTGGGAGCTATAGAGTAGCCTTTGATTTTTATTGAGAATATTGAAAGAAAATCCTCATAGAATAAGGCAGAAGAGATCCTCCGTGACCGACGATCTTCTAGATTCAGTCTCTAATCTATATAATAGATGAGAATTCCAGAAATTACTTGGTTGGATTTAATGGTAATCATCAAGGACCTTCCATAGAAAATGGCTAATCATTGAGAAGAAGAAAAAAAAATTATCCCAGTATGTAAAAGCAAGGATGATATTTAAAGATTTTGAAATATCTAGATTTCCATGTAGAAATTTAGGGGAAAAACCTCATAGGAAGGCAGTGAAGGAGCTCTCCGTTTAGGAATTTTTGTCTTCGGTGACCTGATTCTTAATGCAAAATAAAAAATAAAAAAAAAATTAGACCTTCTCCGGCAGAGGAGAGCATTTTCGTCTGTTTTCCAAACTGATCCTTGTTTTCTGAGTATTTTTTTTTTTTTTAATCCTAATATCCTCATTGACTTATTCTTTATATTTCATATTTAAGGAGGGTCATTTGTACGCAACGCAACACCTGTCCCAGGCAAGGCAATGTCTCAATCTCAGGCCTTAATTTTGAGTAAAGTCCGAATTGCACAACTTCAAATTTGTTTTAAAACCTGGAGGACATCTACTTGAAACTGAAGAGGAAAATGTCTCAATCTCAGACCTTCTCTTGATTGCGCTCCGGAGCACTTTTAATCTTGGGGGTAAAACTCGGCGCCCAGAGGTTTTGGAACCTTCGAGTTTTTCGTCACATAGCTGCACCTTTGATCTTGGGATAAAACTCGGCGCCCAGAGGTTTTGGAACTTTCGAGTTTTTCAACACATAGCTGCGGAAATGGAGATTAAAGATCGTGATAAGCCAGATCCATGTATCTTCATTGCTGACTGTCGTAGAGGATCTCGCACAAAGGCCTTAACTTTAAAGACTTATCCGGCGGTGATTGGGGCATTTCCTGCAGAGCGAATACCTATTGACCTTGAAGATCTACATCTTCCTCAATGGACTTCATCATCAAAAACAACACGTGGTCGATGCAACTGCGAACGAATCAACTCGAATGGTGTTACTGCTGCATTCTTCTACTCACGATACAAAGAAGAACTCCAACAAGTTTTATCTCCCTTTTTCTCATTGCAATGATGATAAGACCATTTGAGATGTTCCTTCCTCAGCTTTTGGCGAGTCGTTGTACACAAGAAGTTATTGGGAATGGGCTGAAGATGTGATTTCAAAGCACCATGGTGTTCTTTCTAAAGCAAAGATTGATGCCTCCGTAAAAATCTCTTTATGCACGTATGACTGTTGTGAAAGTGTGATGCGTGCCTTTTGTGAACTTTGGTGTCCTTCCACAAATACATTGCACACCTCAATTGGAGAAATGTCTATTTCACTTTGGGACTTACGCTCGTTTGGGGCTCTTTCGGTCCGGGGCACCTTCTTTGATGAAGTTATCCCTTCTACCAAGGAGCTTTATGACATAGATGATAAAGGAAAATGCTTTCTCCCATTGAGTTGTAAGTATCTTTTCTTTGCATTTTCCAGACTTGCTCAAGGTGATCCTTATGGAGTGTCTTTCGATACTTGGATTCGTTTTTGGTTTAAAGGGCCCATAATATGTGTATCACCCCCTCCAAGAAAGAATAGAAAGAAGCTTTCATCGAGACCGACCAATATTTATAACTCCACATACTTCAGTCTTGAAAACCAAGATTCGGCGAGGATCAAAGGAGAAGATGAACCATTTAATATCCTCAATATTCCGAAGATTTCGAGAGGAGAAACGTACTTGGCTGCATTCTTATCCAGTTGGATTTGCAAGTTTCTTCTTCCCGGTGGAGAGGCTGGCCATATTCGTCCTAGTGTTTTCAAAGTGGCGAGTCGCATGGCAATAGGCGAGAAGTTCTCTCTTGCTATACCTGTTCTAGCAAGTATCTATAATGGTTTGAACAAAGTTGTGCAAGCCTCATCGTTGAAGAGTTGTCGAGCCGTATTTCCCGTTCATTATGTCCACGGATGGATTGCTCAACACTTTGACACCCACTTTGCTCATCTAGGCTATATCGCGGAAGCTGAAATGACAAAATTCCGTGGAGAGAAAATGTCCAAATATCTCGAGGTTTCTAAAGCACAACTTGTTTTCCAGAAAGTAAAAATCTCACATTTGGATTCTCGCAGCTTTGTTGACATAGGCGAGAGGACTTTGGCCGATCTTGGGAATCTCTCTTCATATTGGTCGGATTATCTTATTAGCATTCGCTCCAATATCTTAACCCATCGTCGTGACAATATTTATTTGGTTGAGCCTTATAGTCCACACATATTTTCCCAGCTGTTTGGATATTGTCAAGATGTTCCTGGTATTGTTAGAGAGAGGTTTTATTCCACCACCCTTGAAGATGTGATCAAACTATGGGAATCCTTTGTTTGTCTTGAGACGAGGTCTAAGTTGACCGTGTTATCGTCGTTCGCAAGTCCACTTTCCACTAAGGAGTATGAGGTTTGGTGGAGTTCGAAGTCATATAGGAACTCAAAGAGCTTGTTCATTGTGAAACCCATAAATTCCAAGAGGCCTCCATCTATTGTTGAGGTTGGGGGTTCGTCTAAAGATATAGTTGTCTCTCAACTGCACAAGACATCTTTGCATATCCCTGAGGCACCAAAACTTCCATCTAAGATAGCGAGTTCTTCGGCGGCCCCTACTCATGTATCTCGATCTAGTGGAAGTAATACCGATGCTGAACAAGATCGTCCTTGGAATCGGCCTCCCAAAAGGAAGAGAACTTTAGAAGATGATACACTTTCTTCTGGTTTCTTGAGGGGTGTTCCTAGCTCTACTATGCCACTCCAGGATTTGGTTGCTCATGTAAGTGCATTTCCCTTTTTTTTTTTTTTGGAAAACATTCAAACATGAACTAACATTTGTTCCATCTTTTTAGTTGGATGCACTTGAAGTTCCTCAGAACTTGGAAGAATTTTCCCCCTTTGGTGGTGAAAGCACGCAAAATGAAGATGTTATGGACTTATGTGAGAGTGATAGCGATACAGGACAGAGCCCAGATTTTGTTTTGTCATCAGTTAGTGGTCCTATAGCAGTACCGAACAAACAAACAGCCATGAATGCATTGACTTCATCCCATGAGAAAGAAAAGTCTTCTAAAGAGTCCCCTGCTATTGCTATTTCTGAATTTCGTGGGGCCAATTTGATTAGAGAATCTCATCTTTATTTTCTTCAATTTTTATGGAAGAGGGTGACATATAAAATTTCCCACACTCCCATTGACTCCATTTCTTCAATTGACTGGGAAGTTGATGTAATTCTAGCGAAAATGAAGAAGATGACTTCTATAGATATTGCACATGTAGAATTGATGTTTCGTGACCTTTTTGAGAAGGCTCGTCAATATGATTCATCAAGGTCTGAAACAAGTGATATGATGACACGGGACGCGTATCTTGCATCTCTTTCTAGCGCCAAAGCAAAACTTGGAGATATCACTACAAGTGAGGAAGCCGAAACCGCTCAGCTAACCAGGTTGACTGCAGAACTCGACATTATTGAAGAGAAGCAAAAGGTACTTGAAATGCAGCTGAGGGACTTGGAGAAGCAAAAGAAGCATGTTCAATCCTCTATTGAGAACAGTCAAGAGAAAGTGAAGAAGATTCAAACAGAGGCAGTCTCGAAGAAGGATGAAATTTTTGCTATTGAGAGTAATTCTTTCCAATCTGACGAAGTTATGCAGGACTTGGAACAAACTAAGAGTGTCTTGGAAGCAAGTCTAGCTGAACTGGTCAATTATAAGTTTAGGATTTGATAGGATTCCCATTGTACCACATGCTTAATGAACTTGAGAAACATAATAACATTTTCAATGCCATTTGTTTTGCACTTGATTCTTGATCAAACAAGACTTGTCATTTTTTTTTAAGAGGAAGCACCATGAATGTTTAATTGTTATGACTGAACTCAGAAATGAATTTCTAAGCTGCTGACGTATCCCAAAAGGAATCAAGTCAACCGTAGTTCAAAATGAAGTGAATCATTATTTGGAGGGGGGTCGTACACAGTTTATACTCGTGCGGGCCAGGAGTATCCGTTTTTGCCAACTTGGACTAGTTGGGGATGTTTTAGCAGTTTAACCACATACTACACCTTTGGTGGTTGTCTTTCACAGTTTATACTCATGCAGGCCAAGAGTAACCTTGCAGTTTAGGCTCGTACAGTCAAGGAGCAATTTGCTTTTCATGCGTAGTATCGCTTTAAGAACTTTCCATTAATGGGTCCAACTTTCAAACCATCTTTGTCAACAAGCTTGTAGGAACCATTTGTGTAAACTTCTTGCACTACATATGGGCCATCCCACTTTGGTGTAAATTTCTTGATCTTTTGAGGAAAGATGATTGGTCTTCGAACGGCTAGTACCATATCACCAACTTGGAAAGAACGTGGACGAACTTTCTTGTTAAAAGCTTTAGCGAGTCGAGCTTGATAACACTCCAAACGTTGTTGAGTTTCCAATCTTTTCTCATCCAAAGCCTCCAGCTCTTCAAGGCGCAAACGAGCGTTTTTCTCCTCAGTGAGCCCTTCTTGGACAGCTATCCTTAACGAAGGTATTTGACGCTCTAGTGGAAGAACGGCTTCAACACCATACACCAATGCATACAGAGTAGCTTGAGTGGGAGTTCGGAATGTTGTACGATAAGCCCACAAAGCTTCTCCAATCTACCATTTGCCGCAGCATAGTACATCGATGAGTTGTATTGCTTAAAGATGAACTTTTCACATAGCTTTTTCATCAGACTGTTGCAGAAAGGCTTCCCATTATCAATAATGATGTATCTTGGCACTCTGTAACGAAATATTATATTGTTGCGAATGAAATCAACAACATTTTCCTTCTTGACTTCCCTCTGCGCCATAGTTTCAGCCCACTTTGAGAAGTAATCAGTTGCTGCCAATATGAATATGTGTCCACCGGAAGACTTTGGCAATGGTCCAACTATGTCAAGTCCCCAAGCAGCAAATGGCCATGAAGCAACAGTTGGATGCAACGGTTCGGGTGGTTGATTAATATAATTTGCATGAAATTGACAAGCTTGGCATCGACGAGAATAATCCAAGCAATCCTTCACCATTATAGGCCAATAATATCCCATCATTTTGATTTGAAAATGAAGCTTTGGTCCAGATTGATGAGCACCACAAATGCCAGAATGAGCTTCTTCTAATGCCTTCATAGCTTCTTCATTTCCCAAACAACGTACGAGAACACCCTCAAATGATTGCCGATAGAGTATATGCTTGTAGTAATGGAATCTTGGAGCACGACGACGAACATCACTTCTTTTTCGCTGCTGCTCGGGCAAGATGTCATAGCACAAGTAGTCAATCAATGGTTGGCGCAAATCTTCTTTTCCAATGTCACAAACAGAAATAGCATTAGACTCATGTTCTTTCTCTTGTTCCTCTTCTTCTTCTTTATCTTCAAACATAAGTGGAACAATCCAACTTTGGCAAATCGAGACTTGAGTTTGTGAACCTGGGAAAGAAATAGTAGAGGCAAGTTTGGCTAAGGCATCAACTTGTTTATGTAAATCCTCTGACTGTAACGGTCTGTATTGATATTGGGAATTAAGGCTGAGTAATACCTCAGCTGTTACAGATATGGTTTTACATCCTATAAAAGGAAGACAATTGCACTGTCAGTAACTCACTCGTGAATCTATTCTCTCCTCTCTCTTTGCATTCCTGCATTTTTTCCTTCATCATCATTGTCAAAAAAGTTACTTTCATTATATATATATATATATATATATATATATATATATATATATATATATATATATATTTGAAGGTTACGCTTCTTTTTGCTTCAAAAAACAGAAGGATTGGATGTTGTACCTTGGGAGTTTAGTGTTCAAGAGAGCCTGAAGCTGATAAAGGCTGGACATATTGAACTTAAGGGGGAAGCTAGCTCTTTGTCTCGTCCCGAGGATTAAATCCGAAATTCGATAACATTTTCTTATTTGTTATCTGCGAGTTTGGTTTTCTCTAGTTGCATTTTGATTCTGATATACAATATCAGTGTTTTTTTTATTCTTCTGATATCAAATTGTAGCAGTTATATTATTCAGTGAATCAATAATAATCTTACAGCCTCAGATTATTTTTCCTGCACTGTTATGACTATAAAACAGTAGCAGTAGTATTTCCAGTGAACCAGAAATAATATCCAACAGTCTAAAGTTCAATATTAATTATTTTCTGGTGCTATTTTTATTAATTAATTACTGACTTTGTTTCTGTTTTTTATTATAGAGAAATGACAAACACGAGCATTACTGCTGCTAAGTCGAAATTGGGAATGTTACCGTCAATGTTCCAGGTTCTGTTCCAACTATTGTGGTTCCCCCTTCCGGGAATCAGGCAGGCGGTATTGAGACCGTCTTCCCACTAGTTGTGGCTGCAATGCCAAACCGACCAATTCATTTAGGTCAGTTTGACAAACCCGAGAATAAGGGTGGCAGCAACTTTAAGTTGTGGAAAGAAAAAATTATGTTTTTTTCTTACCACTCCACTTATTATGCAGTTTATCACTAAAGATAAACCTGTGGAGGACATTAATGTTCCTCAATCTGAAACCACGATAAGAGCGTGGCTAAGTGCGGACTACTTATGTCGCTTTAGTATATTAATGAATTTAGATGATTTTATTTATTTATGGGAATCTCTGTTGAAAAAATATATTGTGGACGATGCAGGGTCCAAACAATGTATTTCTGGGAACTAGAACTGGAATCAGAAGGCTGGCCAAGCTAATGTGGCAGAAAATGGAAGATTGGGTTCTGAAATAGAAGACATGCATACGGTAGCAGTCGTTCCGGAGGTTAACTTGGTTGGAGGCAACCAAAAGGAGTGGTTTGTTGATAGAGGGGCCACTCGTCATTTATGTGCGAACAAGTGGATGTTAAAAACATACCTACCTGTTGATAATGAAGTCTTCTTTATGGGGAACTCTGCGGTCTCCAAAGTAGAAGGAAAGGGAAACATTGTCCTTAAAATGACATCTGGGAAGGAGCTAACTCTGACGTATGTGTTCCATGTGCCAGAGATCTGGAAAAAACTCATTTCGGGAACATTGCTAAACAACAAAGGCTTTAGACTTGTTTTTTAGGCAAACAAGTTCATACTAACAAAGAGTGGTCCCTTTGTAGGAAAAGGTTATTTAGCTGGTAATTTATTCAAAATGAATGTAATGACAGTACTACCAGGTACTGATCCAATTAACGCTAATGTAACTGAGGCTTCCTCTAGCTCAGATGGGAAGATTGCCCAAGAGGCCAATAAAGATGTTAAATTTGCTTATTCTGCTAAGTCTTTTAATTTATGGCATGATAGACTAGGTCATGTAAATATTAAAAGTATACAAAAGTTAGTTTCATTAAACTTACTTCCCAAATTTAACATTGATAAAAATTACAAGTGTGAGACTTGTGTTGAGGCAAAGCTAGCTAAATCTTCTTTCCATTCAATTGAAATAAGTTCAGAACCGTTAGACTTAATTAACATTGATGTTTGTGATTTAAAATATGTGCAATCAAGAGGCGGTAAAAGTTACTTCATCACTTTTATTGATGATTGCACAAGATTTTGCTATGTTTATTTAAGGAGAAGTAAAGACAAAGCAATAACTATGTTTAGCCATTATAAAGGTGAAGTTGAAAATCAACTTGGCAAGAAAATTAAAAGGCTAAGAAGTGATAGGGGTGGAGAATATGAATCTCCACTTGCACAGTTGTGTGCTGAAAGTGGCATAATTTATCAGACAACTGCACCCTATACTTCAGAACAAAATGGAATAGCAGAACACAAAAACATAACTCTCAAAGAGATGATGAATGCAATGCGAATAAGTTCCGACTCACCCCAGAATTTGTGTGGGGAAGCTTTGCTTTCCGCAAATCACATCTTAAACAGACTACCACATAAGAGACTAGTTAAAAGTCCTTATGAATTATGGAAATGCCATACACCTTCTTATAAGTTCATAAAAGTTTGGGAATGTCTAGCAAAGGTTCCAATTCCGCCCCCTAAGCGGACAAGAATAGGATCTAAAATGGTAGATTGTGTGTTTATATGATATACACAGGATAGTAGTGCTTATATATTTTTAGTGCATAAATCAGATAACTCTAAAGTGCTTGTAAATACAATTATTGAGGCTAGGGATGCTTCCTTCTTCAAAGGGAATTTTGCTTACATTAAGCATTCGAGCTTTGACCCTAAAAGCAATCAAATTGAGAGGATTGTGGTGGGAGGGGAGGGGAGGGGGGGGGAGAACTTCAAAAGGAAATTGAAGAACCCAGACTTAGAAAAAAAGCTAGAAGGGAAAAGCCATTTGGTCCAGATTTCCTAACTTATTTGTTAGAAAATGATCATTTGACTTATAGAGAAGCAATTACTTCTCCAGATTCTGATCTATGGAAAAAATTAATTGATAGTGAAATAACCTCAATTCTTCAAAACCATACATGGGAACTTCTGGAACTTCCACCAGGTTGTAAAGCATTAGGTCACAAATGAATCTTTAAAAGAAAGATGAGACCTGATGGTACAATTGACAAGTACAAGGCAAGACTTGTAATTAAAGGATACAGAAAAACTGAGGGTGTCGATTATTTTGACACTTATGCCCCTATATCTAGAAAAACAGCAATCATGCTAATTATTGCTTTTGCAGCCTTGTTTGATTTGGAGATCCATCAAATGGATGTGAAAACAGCTTTCCTTAACGGAGAACTGGAAGAAGAAATATATATGGAACAACCTGAAGGGTATGTTGTTCCAGGCCAAGAAAACAAAGTGTGTAGACTTGTCAAATCATTGTATGGATTAAAAAAAGCACCTAAACAATTGGTTTTCAAATAAACCAGAGTGATAAATGTGTCTACGTGAAAGGAAGAAAAGACGATTATGTAACAGTTTGTCTCTACGTAGATGACATGATAATTATTGGTAACAAAGAAAATATTAAAGTTACCAAGAAATTGTTGTCGCAAAACTTCGATACGATAGATATGGGACATGCTGATGTAATACTTGGAATGAAGATTACCAAAGCATCAGATGGATATTCACTTTCTCAAAGTCATTATATTGAAAAAATGTCAAACAAATTTGATAAAGGAAGTGATTTAATTGCGAGAACACCTATGGAAGTAGGTGCTAATCTTCACAAGAATCGTGGAGAAGGTGTACGACAACTTGAATATTCTTGGATCATGGCGATCTAATGTATCTCATGGGATGTACTAGACCAGAATATTGCAAACTCAGGTCAACAAAGCTGGCGAGAGTATACAAGTAATCCCGATTATGAAACCTTTGAAAGCGTTAGTTAGAGTACTTAGATATATAATGATGAAGAACCGCAAGGTTCGACTTAAGTTTGAGCCCGATCTTTCTTCAATTCTCGAACTAGTTTCTATGGGAATTTAATCAACGCAACACTAAGGGAGGTTAATTAACAATGGAGGCTGAAACACCACAACTAGAGAAACAAGCTAGTTGATACGAGTAACTCAAGAATGAATGAATTTCTATCTAGAAGTTCAAACACGAGAAGCTAAGGAATAACCTTGCAAAATATCAATATATCTAACGTAAATATTAAAGTGGCGAAATCTCCCTTAAGTAGGTTGAGATTTCGGTTACAACCAATAAAATAAATAAGAGTCCTTAAAGGATTAAGACTCTTGAAAACAAATAAGAGTCCTTGAAGAATTAGGACTCTTGAATAACAACTTGCTATCAAGTAACTACCTAACAATAAAGTGGCGGCTAGAATCTAATCTAACTACCAAATCTATGAAGAGTCCTAGTTGCATTAGGACTCTTTATTAACAAACTAACTAACACATGGACAACATGTCCTTTATTATAGCAACTTCTTGCTATACACGAAATTAAGTAATTAAATATGCTGAAAAATAATTAAAGTCTAGTATAGACTTTAATTGTACACAAAAAGTCTAAAATGCCCTTTTAAATTCGTCCCAATTCTGGACAGCTTGTTGGGCTAACTTGCACGACGATTTCGGATGTCAAAAAGGCAGAATCTGATCTCGGGTTCTCATGAAAGTTGTAGATCTGCCTCTTATCTTTAATATGCAACTAGAATCAGCTCAATTGGATAACTGGATAGAAAGTTATGACCATTCTACCAAAATGTTGTAAAGCTGTCCAATCCCTCATCATCTTATATGATTACTAAAATACCCTTCTTAGCCTCTTTGCTTGATAGGGCCTAATTGTACTCTTGTGAACTTGAGAGGCTGCCTTTTATATTCTATGTGTAACTTAGCATCCTCTTTGTACTTTAATATACGAATCAATGATGTGGTTAGTTGAATCACTCCCCATGTTCGAGGCCGCATCATTGGTTCGTGTAAGCAATCTTTTGAGTTGGGCAGTCTCGAGGTTGGTACCGTATCATCCTCTCCCCCTTGAAAAGCCTGATTCGTCCTCGAATCATCACCACGATCAGCCACATAATCTGAACCAATTGCAAAAGGGAGCAAGTTAGAAATATAGAAAGTAGAATGTCCATCGTACTTACCTTGTAAAGAGATTTTATGACGGCTGTCCCTAAAGAATTGCATCTCTTTTTTCTCCCTTGTGGCAGCAAGCTTGGTACGATGACGAACAAAACGCTTACAAAAACTTGTCAACTCAAATGATGAACGAATGCGATTTGAACAAGTTGTGTTTGTCCATTTCTCAATTGTTGTAACTTCTGTCGGTTCAACCTTAATACTTTGAAAACTCATGATGCAACTAAGAAGGTTAATAGAATGAGTGTAATAAACATACTTTTCCATCTTACCATCTAAGGTGTGTGTATTTATAATAGAAAACACAGCCCTAAGATGTTTACTAAAACGCTCTCGGTTTTCACTATCAATAAATATATTATCAAAGC